>PVIW01001049.1:0-153046 GCA_004026585.1 Noctilio leporinus | reverse complement strand
TAACAAGATCTCAGATGAGCCTCTTGCACCGGAGGGCTGAAAACTGTAACCACCCGTGACGGGCTCCCGGGAGGCTGGGCCTGTGTCTGACCTCTTGCTGTCTCCCCATGGTGCCTTGCTTTGTGCCTGACCCATGGAAATTGTTTCAATTTGAAGATCCATGCCACAAATGTGTAGGCCAGACAGTGGTAAGGCCAGCTTAGATGGGGTGTCAGGGCTTGCCATGGTTTTTTCTGAGCTTGAGAAGCAACACTTGTTGCTGCAGCCCAGTCGCCTTTGTGCCTGGCCTGCTGCATCCAGGTAGTCTCTCCACAGTGCCTCTCCTGGGTTGGAACACCCCCTTCTGTCGGGGTGCAGGGCACGGGGCTGGATGGATGGAGCTTTATTCCTGACACAAGATTAAATTCCACACATTCCCCCTCCCTGTTACCCCGACCGCACACACCTGTGTTCTGCTCACTGTCCCGGAAAGCACCCAGCACATATCCTGGGCATTTCTCTCCTGTGGGCTCCAGGACCAAGGGGCTGTTGTGGGCAGTGGGCCCGTTCCGAAGGTGACTCGTTCTGGCTTTGCCCTAAACCTGATGAAACTCCCTCTCTCAGCCTCACTTCAGGGAAAGTGTGAGATTCTGGAGATAAGCTGAGGCTTGGCCACCTAAACCAGGCCCACTACATGTGGGTCCTCCCCAGCCCAGCTGCGGGCTAACAGCCCTGTGGTCTCTTGGTTGGGTCCAGGGGCTGCCACCAGATGTGAACTGCTCCTTAGCAGTGATGTTCAAGTCTCTGTACTTGGAAGCCAGAGGTCTTCCAGGGCTGGTGCTAGAAAGGACATGGTCCAGAAGGCTGCAACCACCCCTGGATCAGGTCACCATCTGGGCCCCTTCATCATTAAACGTTTGTCACACTGGCACCTCACCACAAAGGTACATTTCTGGGCTGGGGGCCAACTTTTCTGCCTTTCCTTCTTTGTCCTCATCTTGAGTGAAACCTGGTTCTCTCCAGTGAAGACCCCATGGCTTCAATTCACAGGGCCCAGGACACATTCTTCCCTAGCTACCTTTTTGAAGTATTATCCCACCACCTTCAGTCAGCGTTTCCCTCTTTTAAATTTCTGCCACCTGATTTGACAGTCTCTTATTCCTTCTTTCATTTGTTCTTTAATTCATTCATTCATTCATTCATCCATTCATCCATTTGAAACTTAACAGTTCTCAAGGGCCTGCTGGGAATCAAATGTCCACCCTAGGCCCTGGAGACCCAGAGATAAATAAGACACATTCCAGTTATCAATCCCAAAATGATCTGATTCTACTCACATCCTCAATGCTAGAGCAAATTCTTTTACTCATCTTTTATTGATTCTTTGTTGCATTTCCCAGGGGCCATTATATACTATTTTTCTATCTCAGCCTCAGTTGTACCCCAGTCCTTCTATCTCCATAGATGGCTTTGCCTCTGCCTTCCCTAGATTTAGAGTTCACCAAAAACAAGCTTTTTCAATATTCCTACCTCCCACCTAGAACCGTTGGTCCATCCTCTAATCTCATATGAGTCCTAGGATTTTCCTCTTCTTGGCAAACTCTTCTGCCTGGCTCCTGGGACCTTGTTTTGTATCTCATTATCACACTTTCCTCACCTATAACATGGAGATAATAGCCCTTCCTTCATTTGCTTGTAAGAAATCTAACAAGTTAATACATTAAGGGTGTGGCACAGAGTAAGGACTCACTACACATTATGATATTCTGGTTCCTCCAAGTTCCCACCCTGCCGTTCACTTGACATTTCTTCTCTCTTCACTCTGTCCTCCTCTGGCAGACACAGTCTTCCTCTTGGCATGTAGATGTGCCTGGCGCTCCCTCTGCCCACTCCTGACTGCAAGGTACCATCTACCTTCCTTGTCTCTGTTTCCCCCGCAGCTCATGGTCCCTAGTGCTAAGTGCCCAGCCTCTTGTCTCCATCACTCAGTTTCTCAGGGGTGTTCGTCGCCTGCTGCAGCATTTCCAAGTTCTCACTCCCTGCAGCTTTCAGCGCTGTTTCACTGTCCTATGCGGTGAGGTTTGCGGATGAGGGACACGGCCGGAGCCAGAGGAATCCAGGAGACACTGATGTTCTAGATTAACAAGAGGATCCCCAAGGAGTTGAATGGGCAGAAGGGCACAGCATTGTGGCCGGAGGGGCTCTATCTCAGTTCCCTATCACTGGAACAGAGAACAAAGTGCCTTCAGGTAGCAAGGTTCACAGGGGGAGAACTGAGTGGCTAGCTCAAGTGGGGTTTGGAGAACCCTGAAGCCAAGATGAGGCTCCTCATCATGGCCTTTGAAATTATAGAGGATGCTCGTAGGGATGGAGCAGAGAGGAAGAGGGTATGGGTGGTGGGCAGAGGTGACAACCAAGCAGTCAGGGAGCCAGCCAGACTGATGATGATGCTCTGGTGGATGGAGGGGGCAGCTCTGGAAGTGTGTGTGGGGAGAGGCAGTGTACGTCCCTGGGGGCCAAGGGGAGAGGTGACAGGATGGTCACCACTAGGTGAAGGGAAGGGCTAGGTACCCAGCACTCTCTAGATTGTCATTCTGTCCAGATAAATGTTAAATGAGAGGCACAGGATGGATGGTTGGTATCAATACGTGGGCTTGGAGGGCAACATCTGGGGTGAGAAGGCCTGGAGACCCACTGGATTGGATAGGGATAAGGAGGAAAGAAAACACTGGGCACCTAGGCCACAGGACTGGTTGGAGTGGGCACAGTAGGCCTGCAGGTCAAGCCGGAGGTGCCTGTGGCCCCTCAGAGTTCCCACAGCAGAAACAAGGCCCACAGCTTGAGTCTGTACTGGCCACGCAGGGTGTCCAGGTGGGGACAGGTAGCTGGGCTACTCCAAGGTCCCGCATCTTTCCTGGCTCCTCTTCTTACATCTCCTAAATGCCGGGGACACTCTAGAATTCCATTGTACCCACTCCGCATGCCATGCCTGTGACCTGTCCGTATCCAGCCACCTGCTGGGCTTTTCCATGTTGCTGTTCTCATTGGCACCTGTGCAGGACTGAACTAGGCCTTCCGTGTTTCTCCCACTCAGCCTCACCGTGGCCATTAGTGTCTCCCAGCCCTGTAGTAAGCCCCGCTGAGCTCCACCGTGGGAGCCTCAGGCTGATCAACAGCCCTTCCAGAGGGCAGTGGGAAAGGAGAGACGGGGGGGCATTCGGTGGGCCATCAGGCTACAGAATTGGCAGGGCTACCCTGTGACAGGTCAGAGGACTGACCCACAGGTATGGCAACCATCCATGATTTTAGTGCTGGACCAGGGTTTACAGTCTCACAGAGGTGGATTGGCCATAGCTGGTGCAGCGTGGCAGGTCTCCTTTACCCTCCTAGACTCCCTGAAGCAGGACACAGAAACCTCCATGCAGCCAGCTGGTTGGACAAGGGCTGGTCTGGGAGGAGCCACACACCCTGAGAGGAGCCTGGTAGGGAGGGGCGTTTGACCTTCCGTGGCTGAGCATCCATGGTGACAGTCAGGGCCACTCCTGGGCACACCGCTGGGCAGAGTCTGTGCGTGCGTTTGCTCTTAGAGTTTTGTTACGGTGGCTGTGGGAACCTGGAGGAGCCACGCAGACCTCCAGCGGGACCTGCAGGCCCACTGTGCACACTGCGGTGGGGGGTGTTTCATCTCCACCCCCATGTTATTGCTGAGCACACCAAGGTCCCAAGAGACCCAATAGCTAGCTGGTCCTTAGACTAGGCCTCCTGATGCAGACCTCTCTTTGTCTCACCACTCCCACTGTTGCTGTACCAGACCACCCGTTCCTTGAGGGCATGTTCTACTCACCATTCCCACACTTCTGAATCCCTCTGTTCTTCCCTCCAGCCTGTGTGCCCAGCCACCCACACCTATTTCCTTCTCCCACCCTCCTAGACAGAGTCAGCCCAACACGTCATGGCTGTCTGCCTGTGGGCAGCAGGGGCCAGGGAATTTGCCCAGAACCACACCGGAGCCCTCTGATCTCCAACAGTGAGAACACAGGTGAAGATGAGCTGTACTGTCTTCCTCCATCTTCATTGTTGGAATGTGTTACGGGATTAATTGTGTCTCCTGCTAGTCCATATGCTGAAGCCCTAACCCCCAGTGCCTCAGAATGTGACCCTGTTTGGAAGCAGAGTTGTAGCAGTTGTCATTAGTTAAGACAAGATCGCACTGGAGGAGGGTGAGCCCCTAATTCGATGCATTACTGGTATCTTTATAAAGGAGGGATATCAGGACATGGATGCCTAACAGGGAGAATGGCACGTGCAGATGAAGGCCGAGATGGGAATGTTGCTTCCGCTGGGAATGCCTAAGATGGCCAACAAGCCGCCGGAAGCTCGGGAGAGGCAGGGCGCAGATCCTCTCTCACACTCTTAGCAGGAACCAGCCCTGCTAGCACTTTGCTTTCAGACTTTCAGCTTCCGGAACTGTGAGAGAATAAATTGATGCTGCTTAAGGTGCCTGGTTTGTGGTGCCTTGTGGCAGCCTTAGCAAGCTAACATGGAGCCTTCAGTCCTGTCAGCGAAACTGAATAGTTCACTGTCCAGGTCGTAAGAGAGTTAGTCCTCTAGAAAGCTTGGTTCATGGAATAGCTACCCCAGTGCCCTGTGATGACCTAATCCCAAGCTAAAGGGTCCCTCCTACGTGGCAGTTTAAAAAACATAGACTTTGGGCCCTGGATGGTGACACAGTGGATAAGGTGCCATCCTGTGAACTCACAGGTCACTGGTTCGATTCCCAGCCAGGGCACATGACCAGGTTGCAAGCCAGACCTCCAGCAAGGTCTGTAGCTGGAGGCAGGTGAAAGACAACCATACATTGATGTCTCTCTCCCTCTCTGCCTCCCTCCCTTCCTCTTTCTAAAAATAATAAATAAAAATCTTTAAAAAATAATAATTAAAAATAATAAAAATTAAAAAATTAAAAGCACAGACTGGGAATGTATGCTCAGATTTTAACTCCTTCTCCCTCTCCCTCTTCCCAGGACCTTCCTCAGATCATCTCATTTCATGAACCCTTATTCTCTCAGACTGGGGTGGGCTGTGCAGAAATGCCAAGAGTTTACAAAGCAGGAGCGTTCACAGCTGCCAGGCCGGGGGTGGGGTTGGGGAGGAGGGTCTTGAGGTAACCCCTGCAGTGTGCCTCCCCCTCAGGGTCTTTGTCGGATGTCAGTACCCCAGCAGCCCTCGAATGTCCTGCCAGGCAGCTGGTCCCTGCATTAAGGACTGCCTCCCATCTGTGCCTGGTGCCCTCCTAGTCTGTGAAGCAGGCCTGCCTCAAACGTCCAGTTGTCCTCCTCTTTCAGCTCTGAGCTGATCATGATTTAGACACTCAATTGCTGACCTGCAAACAGGGCTGGCGTTTGAAAGTGTAGCCCAGCTTTCTTACGAGATTCTGCAAACAAGGCACAAGCACACCTTCCGCCTGCTGTATTTTTTCCTGGGAGCCCAAGAAAGGCCCCCACTAGTCATTTGAGTACCGAGCTCCCCTTTCAGGGGCAGGCACATTGAGCTGGGAGGAGGTAATCCCTGCCAGATCAAAAAGCACAGACTTGGTGCCTCCTGAAAGGCTGGCATTGTCTGAGTGAGGCTGGTACATCACCATAGCACCTGTTTTGGGGGTGGGAAGGAGTATTTACCTTCTCTGAGCAGAGGCATTTGTGGGAATGAGAGGCCTGTGATCATGGGGTTGCCCTTTCTGAGGTGTGACTATGGAGAGGGCAATTTCTGAGCCTCAGTTTTCCCTTCTGTAAAATGGGAACATGAACTATGAATCTGTAAGTGTCTTGAGGCCGATAAGCTATGGTTCTGTGAGGGGCTTCTCTTGGTCCTGCCACTAATACGTTGTGTGACTTTTGGAACATTTCTTACCCTCTCTGTCCAGCAGAGCTAGACACCTAAGTCTGCTTGAGGCCTTGCAAGCAAGAGATCCTAATAAGAGCCTGTTTTGTATTTTTTTATCCTCACCCAAGAACATTGGTTTTGGTTTTTGTTTGTTTGTTTTTTTTTTTTTTTGTTTTTTTTTTTCATTGCTTCTAGAGAGAAAGGAAGGGAGAGGGGAACATCAATGTGAGTGAAAAACATTGGTCAGTTGCCTCCCATACCCATCCGGACTGGGAATTGAACCCTCAACCTAGCGATGTACCCTGACTGGGAATTAAACCTACAACCTTTCGGTTATGGGATGACACTCCACCCAATTGAGCCACAGCGGCTGGGGCAGTAAGAGTCAGTTTTAACCCTTGGAGCATTTTAAAGCTTTGTGGTGGCCTCACAACTCCAGATAGTCCACACCCTCTCCAGTTTGATCCCACAGGGCGGTGGGTTCCCCAAAGAACTGGAATCAGCGTCCCTCTCACAGAACTCCAGCCTCAGCTCCAGGCAGGACTGTGGCACAGTGTTGTTGTCATGAAACCAGCTCCACATCACCCAGGACTGTCCCCAGGTCACCTCACAGGCCCTGGGTGGATGGGACACTGGCCAGCCACCGGGCATTGCTCTTCACTGCTGGCTTTTCCTGTCCAAGGACTGGAAAATAGGGTTCCTTCCAAGTCAAACAGGAGCTCACCAGGCTGGTGCGCAAGCATGGGCAGGAGGGAAGCAGGGTTTCCTGATTCTATCCGGCTGATTAGATGGCATCCCGGTGGTGTGCCTCCTCCGGGAGGAGGTCCAGCCTGTCTTGGTCATCAGGGACTTTGCACTGAACTGTGACGAACACTCGGGGGCTGAGCCCACCTTGAGGAGGTGGGCTGCATATGATGCTGTCTTCCTAAATCTCAGGCCTAAAACGGCCTTCTTGGCCTGCGAGCCCACAGCTTGATCTCAGCCTGAGTCAGCACAGGCTTCTAGAGCTTTGCTGGAGAAACTTGTGCAATTGCCCAGCCAGGCCCACTGTGTATTCCCATCCTTCCTTCTTCCCTCTTAAAAGTGAGAACAGAAAACTCGGAGCCTTAGGAGCTGAGAAAAGCCAACCCAGCAGGAAAAACTCCTGACGAGACAGGGAGGCCCAAGAGTGTGAGCTGGGGTGGTGGGAGGAGAAAGGGATTAATCATAGCCATGAAGGCTCTTTTAACCTTGGCGATGATCATCGGGGAAAGAACTGAGGGAACGACTTCGCTTCTCAGAATTATATCAAATACCCCTTTCTATGGGTTTTCTTTATGTAAACTAGTTTGCTGTTTTTTAATAGTCTTTTTTTTTTAATGATTATTAATTAGGACCTACTTGGTGTGAAACGCTTAGAAAATTCACCACTCATGAGTGAAAGGGTGGGCTTGAGGGTTTTCATTTGTATTTGCCCTGTAAAAAGCCTCCTTGGCTTCCAGATAGACTTGGCATTTATTTACCAGGACCATCCACCTACGTGGACGCTTGTTTTGCAGTTGAAGTTATTTCTAAAGCGGGAAGAAACCTTACCCATTCTAGTGTCAGTCTCCAGGTGACCATGGAGAAATGAGCAAAGTCCTGCATAGGACCCAGTCCAGGCATGACTGGGGTGTGGGTGTGGGGGAGTTAATCAGAGAAGCTTCTGAAAGCGCCAGGACACATAACCAGGTACTGCATTCATACAGAGGCCTCCTGCAGCCTTAGCATGTGCCATGTGAGGACCCTGTGAATGTATATGGTAGCTCCAGGCCCTATGAGGAAGGCACAGGTGTAGGCACTCTCTGACCCACCTCAGGGTGTCTCTTGCGTCAGTGAAGCACCTGCGGCTGGCGTGGTGATCTGATGGCCTGTTCCCCTGTGTCCTGGGCCTGGGGGTGTGCCAGCAAAATTCAGAAAAAAGGATTGAAATCTAAGCACTGATCCTTGGAACATTAGCCCGTGGAATGTGAGGCAAAGATGAAAGGGACCTCGAGATCAGGAGCCCTGGATTCTAGTTGGGGCCCTGCCCCGGACAAACTGAGGACCTCTGTCCCCACATTCCTGTGCTGCTGGAGAAGGAGCTGAGGGAGGGAGGTGGCAGGCTTTGCAACCCTCCCTTCAGAAGTGAGGGCTGAATGGTACCACCTTGCTAGGCTCCCTCGCCTGGGACCAGGGCCCCAAACTTCCTCCACAGAAACCAGCTGATGTGGAGGCCAGAGAAACCCGCCATTCCTCTGAGAAGCTGCGCTGTTTTTCTGGCGTCGTTTTGGGGTGGTAGGAGTACTTTTGAACAAGGGCAACCTGGAAATAATCTTGCACAGGGAGAATTGTTGGCTTATTTTTTAGGCTGTGTTTCTATTTCAGCATTTCTAATTTCCTGTCCCTCCTTTGCTTCCCTTTACCAATCATAACGTGCTGCTGTCCCAGACCTGGTTCTTTCTGGCTATTGGGTATAAAATGCTTCTTGGTCCTGACTGAGTGGTGGTGCCAGGCATCATGTTCCCGAAGAGGCACCCGGGTTATGTTCTGTCCTCCCTGTCCGCTGCTGGCACCCCTCTCCTGGGCCTGTTGGAGTCAGCGGCAGGCCACACTCCTGCACTGGCAGAGAAGGTTAGGGGGCGCACCCCTGCCAAGGCTGGCAAGTCTGCCCAGGCTGCAGTGGCCTCCCTCAGCTTGCTCTAGAGTAGAAGCCCTGCTGAGCACCCTCTCATGCTTCCCTGCTTCTCCCTCTACCCCAAATCAGTCTAGCAGTGGGGGGCTGCGTGCGCAATGAAGCGGCAGGTCTTCTCTCTGTAGCTGCAACTCAGTGTCCTGACATTTTCCTGCCTGATTCCAGCAGTGTAGCTGCAGCCGCTGACCTTTTGCCGTTCCCTGTCAGCTGCTTTTTAGCTCCAGGGCTCCGTCTTTCAGGCCCTATGTGAAGGGTGGACGAAGCAGAGGCAGGTGCCGGTGGTCTTGGAGACCTCACAAGAGGCTGACTCATGCCACCTGGGAAGAAAGGAGTTGAAACTGGGGGAGGTACAAAAGGACCCCTGGGCTCAATGGCTTGTGAGGTGTGGGAGTTCCCCAGGCGCCTCTGCCTCTCCACTGCCATCTTTGCACCCCAGGTCTCACCCCCTGGTGAATGCAGCCTCTGGCAGTGACCCCCTCCCCCAGCTGGAGGGTTCCTCCTGCACCGTGCTGCAGGGGCCCAGGTCTGTTCGGTAGAGTTTAGCTGGTGTGCAACCTGGAGCTGGCATTAACCATTTGGAAGAAATATGGTAAGATGAACAAAGAGTCGCCAAGCTGCGTTGCGGCCAGTCTACGATCCTATCAGTGCAGGCTTTGCAGTTAGGGAGAGTCCAGTGTCTCAGCTGGCTTAGGAAGCTTATTTTTGCCAAGGTTTTTATCACCAAACAGGCGCCAGAGCGCTGTTCCACTCATAGTCCAGCTATGGCAAGCTCAAACAATGAACCTGTGTGTTCCACATGTAGGAATGTCCAAGGGGAATGCTTTTCCCCCTTCCAGGATCCAACTCCCGGCCCCCTTTGTGATACGTGAGACCTCAAGGAAGGTCTCTCTGTCCCCGGACTCGGAAACATGTGTTAGAGCTAGAAAATGGCCCATTGTGGCCTACCTGGGCCAGGTCCCTGGTTTTCCTTTCACTGATCCATACACTTCACCACACAGATCCTGTCCTGTGACTGGTCAGGGGAACGATGGCTGTGGGAGGCCAGCAAGGTGGCACTTCCAGCCTGGCAGCAGAGCTGGCTTTGCCAGGATGCACCCCCCACCCTAAGGATCTGTAGGGAAGGGGTGAAGCAGGTAAAAATAGGTGAGATGTAGTTTGATGCAGAACACTCCCCTGCCCCTTGCCCATGACCAAGGGCCCTCTGTCCTTCCTCCAGGTTACTGACTCCTCTTTTGGGACTGAGTCTTTGCAGATGTGGAGTCTGGGACCTGGCTCCCTCCCGCTGCCCACCTTTTGCAGCGCACAGGGACTTGATGTTATGGAGGTTGGAGAACAGAGTAGCCAGACACTAACATGTCACCCCAGGAGGGCTTCTGAGTCTGTCTTTCCATCTCCAAATGGAAGCATTTGGATAGAGGATCTAGCAGGATCCCCTGGGGTCTAACATTCCATGAACCGGGACTTCTAACACTTGAAATTGAAGTGACAGTCCCCTAAAGTAGCTGCTGACTTTTGCCTAACGCACGGGTATGAGTCCTGAGTCTTGAAGCCTCCAAACTGTCCAGCTCGATAGAAATGCTAGGCTTGGGGTCTTAATGAATGAGGCTTGTTCTGTGGCAGAAAACAATTTTGTTTCAGGCTGCATGTGGCTTCCTGTGCCTTTACCAGATCACCATTCAGAATTGTTTCCCCTCCCTTCGCTCCTCTCCTTTTCACCATCATAGACGAGACAAGAGAGTAGAAAGTTCCACCCAGATTGTTGTAAGCTTAAGAAACGGACTCTGGCACAAGATGCCTGGGCTGGGTCTCTGCGTTGGCTGCTGACTCCTTACTGGCATGTCTTCGGGCAAGTTACCGAGCCTCCCTGAACGCCAGATCCCTCAGCTGTGCAGGGACTGACGGAGCACCTGTCCCATCGGCCTGCGGCGACCTAGACAGGGTTGGTGCGCCCCGAGTCTACACACGTGTTAGCGATGACCACGATCATGTCTTCCTGTGGTAGCAGAGGATGGTGGGAAGAATGTGAGGCTTGGAGACCTGCGTCCAGGTCCCAGCTCTGCCCCTTGCTTGTGATACAGCCCTAGCAGGTCTCAATTTTCATAGCTGTGAAACTGGGCTGAAAGTATAACCCCTCCAGGTTGCTCATGGACCCCAGGGGACAGGGCTGGCAAACTGTTTCACCCCACAAACTGGCCTAAGTCTGCTCTCTTTCCCCTTCCCAGGCACACCTTCTGGCAGTTCCGCCATGAGAACCCCAAGACCCGGGTTGGGGACCCGCCCCCCGAGGGGCTCCCTGGCTTCAACAGTGGGGTGATGCTGCTGAACCTGGAGGCCATGCGCCAGTCCTCGCTCTACAGCCGCCTGCTGGAGCCGGCCCAGGTGCAGCAGCTGGCTGACAAGTACCACTTCCGGGGCCACCTCGGAGACCAGGACTTCTTCACCATGATTGGCATGGAGCACCCTGAGCTCTTCCACGTGCTGGACTGTACCTGGAACCGGCAGCTCTGCACCTGGTGGAGGGACCACGGCTACAGTGATGTCTTTGAGGCCTATTTCCGGTGCGAGGGCCACGTCAGGATCTACCACGGGAACTGCAACACCCCTATCCCAGAGGACTAGGTACTCTCTCTCCTGCCATGCCTTCAGGCCTCTGTCTGGGGGAAGGCAAGGAAGAGATGCTTCTGAAACAGGCCCCAGGGGGTGTCTGAACCCTTGAGAGACACTGCAGGGACTCCCCTTGAGATCAGGTGCTGCAGTTCTCCCACCTCAATGGTTGCTGTCCTAAGGCCCCCCAGTGATGACTGGCTGTACGTTGCTGGTGCTTGGGGGCTTTTCCCTGCAGGGGGACAGGCATCATGAAAGTCAAGCACAGAGACATCTTCCAGTGGGCTAGGAAGCAGGCATTTGAAGGAAAGGAAGGAAAGAAGACTGTGCCCTTTGCCTTCAGCCCCCAAGGAATGGGAATCCTTTGAAGAACCAGCCTTTCTTGGACCAACTATAAATTTATTTTAAATGGATAGCCCTCCATTTTGAGAGAAAGAACAAACAGAACTTCCGCAGCTCCCAGTGAGCTCTGAACCAGTGAGCCAGGCTTTTAACCCCTGGCCCGGGTTTTAAACATCCCAACGAAGGCCAGCCTTGCCCATGCGCACCCAGGAGGCTGTGCTCACTCCCAGGATGCTCACGAGCCTGCTGTGGGTGTAAAGATCACTGCCTCTTTGGGGAGGGCCTTCAGTGCCAGCGGTGGCCCTCATCACAAACCTGGTCTCATTACTGTACCCTTCACAGCGCTTACCTCCCAGCAGCGTCACAGAACCTCATTATCCCTTGTTCATCCAAGCAGCTCCAGGTGACTAGACTGTGCTCGGAAATCAAACCTGTCATCAAAGAACACAGGTTGGCCACCCCCAAGGACATGCAATGGAATTGTCTGGACTGGGGAGACTCATTCCAGTAGGAGCCCAGCCGTGCTCAAGTATAACTGTGTGGCTCAGACAGGCTGTCGCTCTTAGGCTTGTAAGCATTCCAGTCTCTGTTTTAAAAAAAACCCTCCTCCTGACTCTCATCGCACGATGTCCAATCTGCGCCTTAGAAGAAATTAGGATATTTTAAGTCCTTCTTCTAATGAGTTCTCCTGTAAGTAGGCTGCAAACAGGAAGCCCCTTATGGTCCATGTTGTAGAGTCTGGCTCAAGTCCTTGGGGAAGAAATGTTGGATTTTCATCTTATTTTATTTGAATGTCGTTTACTTTTTTTATTTTTTTCATTGTGGGTGAGAATAGCTAATAAATAATTTTGGAGAATACAGTGATCTCTGTGTCTGTGCTATGATCCCAGTTTTCCGTTACCTAGCGGTTCTGAATGGAGAGTGCAGTTAGTGTCCTTCAGCCTCCCTCCCATGTGACTAAGCTGAGTGAGCAGGTCTCTGTGGACTCAAGAGCATGTTGGGGGGTAGGGGGCACGGGCAGCGTAGTACTGTTCCACTGGGGTCATAGCGAGACTCATTTTACTCTGGGTATTAGCAGACCCTTCTGCTCCGGGGAGCAAAAACAATCCCACCCTTTCTCCTTACCCCAAACTATCCTCTCACATTTCTCTCCTAATGCTCAGCTCTGACAGAATTGGTCTGTTTTCTTAGGTACCTGATTTCCTATTTATAACTACCTGTCATTGAATGCCTGCTGTGTACCAGGCATTGCATTGAGGGATTTATGTACACTATCAATAATACTAATGAATACCTCATGAAGGTAATTAAAAATCCTAATTTATTGTAAGAAAATAATGAGCAATATGGACAGAGAGTCATTGTTTGTCACAGCATTTTCTTATGATAGAAAAAAGTCTGGACCAAGTTAAAATGTTGAATAAGCGAGAGGATAAATAATGTATGTTATATCCATATCATAGAATACTTTAGGTGTTAAAAATCATATTTCTGAAGAATATCTAACATATGGTGAAATGCTTATAATATGCTATTAAGTAAAGAATGGAAAATATAGATCATATGTATAGGATGTTCGTAATTTTATTTTATTTTTAAAGGTTTTTTTTTTTGTTTGTTTGTTTGTTTAATTTCCAGAGAGAGAGGAAGGGAGAGAGGCAGAGAGGGAAAGAAACATCATTGTATAGTTGCCTTTCACCTGCCTTCAGCCATGGACCTGGCTGGAGACCTGGCTTGCAACCTGGTTCTGTGCCCTGGCTAGGAATCAACCAGTGACCTTTGGGTTCTCAGACTGGCACCTTATCCACTGTGCTACCAGCCAGGGCTCCTAATTTTATTTTTAAAATCACATCTATGTGTGTATATACATATATGTATGTGTATGTATATATATACATACGTGTATTTGTGCATATAATAAGAGCCTGCTGTACTATATTTTATTAAACTCTTAAGAAAAATGTATTTCAAATACTGTTTTTTTTAAACCCAATTATTTCAGTGGGAAAAAATATGGATAAAATGCAAGAGCATTTTTTTATTTTGCAAGAGCATTTTAGACTCACAATAACAAAGGTGTTTTCTTCTGCAGAATTTCAACAATTAAAGTGTTTCTATAGCTATGAGCGTCTTTTATTGCAAGGGAAAAAAAAAATAAACTGGTTGATCAAACTGGGCAAAAGCCCAACAAAATCTCCTTAGTTACTTTTGAGATCAACTCAGGACCTTTCCCCCTCCTCTGTCACCAGTGGCCTTGACCTTACCACTCCATGGTAAAAAACAAAACTCAACAGGAAATTCCATCAGACCAACAAAGCCACTGTGTGTTCCTGTGCTTTACCGCGAGCAGCTTGCTGACAGATTCTGCAATGCTGGTTCCTAACTGGGATCCTGTTAAAATCAGCGCAGTGCAAACATAATTAATGGTGCCATGTTTAATTTGCCTTACAGAAACTGCCCCTGTAAATCACATGCCTGTGGGAATGAATAGAACAGAAATCTGAAAAGAGAACATTTCTGGGTAGTAGGATTATGGTGCTTTTTTTTTTTTTTTTTTTTTTTTTTTTTTTTTTTTTTTTTTTTTTTTTTTTTTTTTTTTTTTTTTTTTTTTTTTTTTTTTTTTTATTTTTATTATTGTTGTATTACATCCATCCCCTTTTTGCTCCCCTCTGTCCCCCCACCCACCCACCCATTCCCCCCAAAGTCAATCCCACCTGTAGATTATGGTGCTTTTATCTTCACCTATATTTATCTCTATATTTTTTGCAGTGAATATTAATTACTTTTATGGTAAACAGTGCTATAAAATTTTAGCCACCCACTTTTCCCCCTGTTACAGGTAAGTATCACCCTGTACAGCTCAGGGTTGGCTATGGTTACCAACTAATCCCGGCTAAGTAGGCTCTGGGCTTTCAACTTTCGCTATGGATACCCTAGCTCTCTAAATAAAAGTGTCCTAATAATAGCATCCCCAGACTCTGCTTTCATTTCTGAGAGCACGTGTCCACAAACAATAGTGGCTTTTGGAAAGCTCACGGGTTTGTATTCCTGTATTCCTCCAGCATCCCCTTCAGGAGCACCTTATGAAGCCAGGAATGGCATTCAAGGGGCTTAGGGGGCCTAGAGCCTGCGGGTTAAGGGAGCAAGTGCAGCTGTGACTCAGCACCTGCTTTTACTAAAGGCCAAACTTATGCTCATTCTAAGACCTGGCCTCCTGGCTGATCTCAACATAGGAGACCCAGAGATTGGGCTGCATGTGAGTTTGGCAGCAGGGTGGTGTGGTAGAGAAAACTATGCACCTCTAAGACGGAGGCCTGGCTTTGAATCTGTGTTCTGCCCTTGATACTTGGGCAGTCTTGGACAAGCGAGCTCACCTCTTCCCCATTTGTAGACAGGTAATAAGGACTGTCTCAAAGGAGTGTTGGAAACTTCCCAGAAAAAAAGAGTATAAAGGCTTGAGAAGCTAAGAAATAATTATAGAGATACCGGGAAATTCTTAAAGTTACTACCTACAGCATTTTTTTAAATTATTGAGGTAACGCTGGGTAATAACATAACGGAAGTTTCAAGTGTGGATTCTATAACGTCATCTGTACTCTCCACTGTGTGCTCACCAACCAAAGTCTGGTCTCTTCCCATCCCCATGTATTTGACCCCCTTCCCCAGTGGTAACCACCATACTGCTATCTGTGCCTGAGTTTGTTTAAAGCATTCTTTTTTAAACTGAATTTATTGGGGTAACATTGGTTCGTAAAATTATATAGGTTTCAGGTGTACAATTCTATAATACATCACTTGTATGTATATTGTATCATGTGTTCACCACCCCCAAGTCACATCTCCCTCCATCACCATGTATTCCCTCTTTACCCTCTTCTACCTCACCCACCACCTTTCCTTCTGGTGATCAGCCTACTGTTGTCTGTGTCTAAAACATTCTTTTAAAAGGACAGCCATTTGGGGCACATTAAATTGTTGGTGGCATCTCCCTAAGCCCAGATTCTTGCTTGTAGGCTGTCATGCTATGTGGTTATTTGCACAGTAACCTCCCCCTCTATGTGGTTTGTGAGCTCCTTAAAGTCAGAGGCCTTGCCAGGGTCACCTCTGCATGTCCCCCAGCACCTGACATCGTGCAGGGGCCACAGGGTGAGGAGTGCAGTGTTTCCTGAGCACTTGGCTTGCCTGCTATTTGGTATGGGATGTGGGTGAAGCCACAGAGTCACAACACTTCCCTCACACTTTTTCCCTCCACTTCTTTCTCACCACTATTTATTTATTTATTTATTTATTCAATGTATGGTTGCCTTTCACCTGCCCCCAGCCACAGACCTGGTTGGAGACCTGGCTTGCAACCTGGCCATGTGTCCTGGCTGGGAATCGAACCAACGACCCTTGGGTTTGCAGGCCAGTGCCTTATCCACTGTGCCACCAGCCAGGGCTCACCATTTTTAACTTCAGACTTGGAGGGTTGAATGCACAACTCTCCTCAATCCATGACGCATCCATCCACCACTGCTCCCAGTTGGGCCCCTCTCTCTTTTTATTTATTCATTTCCATATGTCACCATATGTCACTCCCAACCTCCAATACACAATTATTCTAATCTGCTTATGGTGTAGTTTTTGTTCTTTCAAAGTGATACTGTTTTGCATTTGTGTGTTTTGATTTGGGTAACTCAGAACATTCCCATGCTCTTTCATTCAACGCTGTTTTCAAGATCCATTCCTGCTATCATGCACACATGTAACTGCCGTCCTTACCCTATGCTGTGCGCTTGTCACAGTTTCCCTCCCTCACCCACATTGATGGAAACCCACCTACTCACCCTACCCCCTCCACCCCCGCCACACACACATGCACACAAGTGACCCTGCCATGAACATCCTTGTCCTTGGCCCTTAAGGACCTGCTCAGAATTTGTGTTGTACATCCAAGAGCTAAACTGCTGGAACGTAAGGTGTGCAGATACCTACACGTCTGCCTAAGTGGTGCCAGTTACTCCCTAGGGCAGGCGCCCTTGTCTTCTCTGCATGACTCTGCTTGGTTCACATGTGTCTGTCCAGTGGCACACATGTGGTCCTGTGATCTAGTGGAGTTCTCCAGAATGCGTGGTCCCAGTTAGAGCTGCTCCATGTGAGTGGTATCGCAGTGCCTTGCAAAAAGGCTGAAAGGGAAGACAGCAGCCCTGGACTCTGGCCCTGACCTCAACCATATGACCTTGACCAGGGAGGGGCATAGTTCTATGAACATGGGTGAGTTCAGCTGGCTCCTGGCTTTGCCTCCCTCCCAGAACGACTATGATAGTAGGTAAGATAAGCGCTAGGAAAGTACTCACAAGGCCAACTCCTGCCCAGTAGTGTGTCCTAGCTATCTGGCCGCATGCTGCCCAAGTGTAGAACTCAGAGTTCCCCCATTAGGGCATTCTGCCTTCTCTCAGGAAGGCCCCCTCGTTCACACCTCAGGCGGCCTCCCCTCTGACTCACCCAGCCTGAGCCTGGCACTTCCCGAAGCACGGATGCCATTACACCAGGCGTACCTGGACTGAGTCTCCACTAGCTGTGTGTAGAATTTCTGTGCATGTAGGACCTGCTGCCAGCAATGTCATAATCTTCTGCTCAAGCAGCAGTCTGAGCCAGAAAGTGGCAGAAATGTTGATAATCTTCCAAGGCTAAATGAACACATGCTTTGAAAAATGTAAGTCCTTGTTCACGGTCATGGGCAGGAAGCTTCGTGGTAAACTTGAGTCCATCTCTCCTATCCCATGTCTCAGAAAAACTAACCTTTCTAATCTATAAACCTAATCTAGATCCTCCCCTCCAGGCATCCTTTTGGGGTGCCTCTGTGGTCCCCA
This sequence comes from Noctilio leporinus, assembly GCA_004026585.1. Taxonomy (NCBI): domain Eukaryota; kingdom Metazoa; phylum Chordata; class Mammalia; order Chiroptera; family Noctilionidae; genus Noctilio; species Noctilio leporinus. The sequence goes on along the minus strand of PVIW01001049.1, from coordinate 135,694 downwards.
CTCCTGACAGCCTTCCTTGGCATCTCCCCTAGGGGTCCCCAGAACCCTCCTGCCAGCCCCCATAATTTGAAGCTTCCCAGTGGTGGCTCCCACCATCTTACCTGGGGCTGAAACCAATATGTCTATGACCTCATAACTACTCTCTGCCTCTCCCCACTGGGCTTCTGCTGTTCCAGAAAGCAGGCTCTAAGGTGGAGTTTGATTGACGTCAGGAGACTTCCTGGGAAATATCCTGTGGGAGAGGAGGGAGCAGGACCAGTCAGGGAGAAGCTGAGCTGTAGGAGGGGAGATGGACCAGTCAGGGAGGAGCTGAGCTGAGAGTTAGCCATGACAAAGGCCTCAACCAGTCCCACACGGAGCTCTAGAGCTGTGCTGCCATGCAGAGAAGCCCTGGTTGGAGCATGGGAGCAGGGCCTTCATTTCATGAGCTGCTGGTGGGGAGAGGGCTCCTTGGGGAGAGCCTCAGCTATGAGCCATCAGCAGCCAGCACTCCGGGAGGAATGCTATCTGAAGGGGGTTCTGAGCAGTACACCAGAGTATCCACTGTGGAGGCCCTGCCCCTATGGGCCCAGCTGCCCAAAGCCCTTCTGCACCTTCTTCCTCCTTGACTTTCCTCTGAACTACTATTTTTCTGTCAGCCAGGGCATTTCCTGATTCAGATCTGCCCCATCCAAGGCTCCTTCTCCCTGTTACAGCCCAGCATGCCCCATGGTGCCAGGCCCAGTGCACCAGTGGGACTGCCCGGTGGCAACCAGGGAAGGTTATCTGCTGTTTGTAGGGAGCAAGGCCCGATTTTCTGCCCCTTCCCTCTGGACTAAAAGCCTCTGCTTTCCAAGATCTGTACACAGCCCAGAGCACATCAACAGCCTGTCGGGTGCCCCTGGGCAGGAGGGAGCAGGACCTCAATCACCTTGGCAGACAAGTGTGGTGCTCCCCAAAGACCAAGAACCCCACCAGACACAAGGGGCATCTGCCCCTTGAAGTCAAAACTATGAGCCTCCACTGGAGTTACTGCTTACTGTAGGGAAGAGATAGGAGTTCTGTGTAGAGAGCACAGGCCTTGGGGGAGGGGAACCCAAGTTGACACCCCAGCTATGATGGTGGTCATTTGTGCATACCGTAGATAGTTACCCAAGCACCTGCTGTGGGCTGGATTCTGTGGTCACAGTGGTGAAAAGGACAGGTCAGTTCTACTCCCAACAGAAGTTCTCCTAGTGATGTGGTCTGACTGTGTGAGAACATACTGTGAAAGGGGCCACATCATGTAGGGTCCCATCTGCCATGGGAAGGAGTTGAGGTTTCATCCTAAGTGTGATAGAGAATTTGAAGCAGGGAAGTGACATGATCTGGTCACTGTGTGGGGAGTAGATTGTGGGGGCAAGTGTCAGGAGGAAGACCAGTAGAATGCCTTAATAAATAAAGATAAAATGATTTAGGCAAAAAGGTGATGGTGGCTTGAGTTGGTGGCTGATGAAGGTGCAAAGAGAAGTGAAAAAGCAGGGTGTATTCTGCTCTGATTTATTTTCCTTTAAAAAAAAAAAAAAAGAGCATCCAGGCCTTGCCAAGGGGCAGGGCAGTTGGCAGTCTGGGAATGGGTAAAACAGGGGGATCAAGGCTCTCGCCTGTGTTTTTGGCTTGAGTAAGTCAGTGCATGCCTTAATTAACACATTTTTGACCAGCAATTTTATACAAAAGCTAATACAAGTGCAAACATGAATTAACTCATTATCGGTCAACAACATTTGCGCTTGAAATCACCTGTTTCTTTTGTGACTGATCAACAATGTGTTAAAATGGAGAAGACTTTTTTCTTTTTCTTTTTCCTTTTAGAAGAGCAGAAGAAATCATATCCGGTTGATGACAAGTTAGAAATGCCTATTAACTGACCAAGTGTAGATCTCAAGCATGCTGTTGGAGTTCAGGGCAGAGGTGGGTTTTGGGCTATCACCCTGACAGTCAGAACTGTGGTTTCAAGATGACTCAGTGAGGACATATTGCCTCCCCCTCGTCTCTTGAAAACCACTCCCAAAACAAAAGAAAACAGACAAAACTCCCAAAACAAAAGAAAACAAAAAGTCAGATGAAGGGAGATGTCGACAACCCCACATATGGAGATGGGAAGTAGATGGAAAATGATAAATGATTTAGCAGAGAGGAGAAAGCCTCTGTCTTAGGGCCTATAGGCAGACAGCACAGACATGGGGGGAGCTGGTCTACCTTGCAGGACCCCTGTGAGGAACAGGAGTGGGGACACTAAATAGGGAGGTAAGAGTGAGGCCAGGGAAATGGGGGCTGAAGACTGGGAGGGGACTTTGAAAGTCTGTAAGGACTCCCCACCCAGATCACAGCACCAAGAACTGCAGGGGACTGGAACTTGATTCTCTAGATAAAAAGAGCCAAAAGGCCTGAGAGTGGGGAGGGCAGTGATGAAACTTGGACCACAAAGAGCAGACTAATCTAGCATTCACACCCTGAGAGGTGGGCCTGCCTGCCCAGTCTCTGTCTTGTCCTGCTCCAGACCCAACGGCCCAGCTTCTTTCCTTGGGCCGGCATTTGGAGGAGAACCCTTCTAGTCTCTGGAGAAACTGAACTGCCCAGAAATACCTGTAGCTACTGTCATTTGGGGGTCCTAAACGAAAACACAACAGACCACCTGATCACCCTACAAGGAAGCTCAGAGTTTACTGTAACATTTGGACATAGTCGTAGTCAAGTTTCCTCAAACACTTGAGAGCCTCCCACACAAAAGACATCAAAACAAATCATCAGAAAAGTCATCAGAAGTAGCAGATGTAATACCCAGAGAGAAAGACAATATCTAAATAAATTATATCCTCAGAGGGATGAGATGGTACTGCATCCATGAAACACAAATCAAAGCCATAACAGAGGAAAATCTAGAGAGTATAAAATACTCTCAGATTTTGGAAATTAGAAATAATAGCTGAGCCCTGGCTGGTGTGGTTCAATGGCTTGAGCTACAGCCTGTGAACCAAAGGGTCACCAGTTTGATTCCCAGTCAGGGCACATGCCCGGGTTGCAGGGCCAGGGCCCCAGGTGGGGGGCGTGTGAGAGGCAACTACACATTGATGTTTCTCTCTTTCTCTTTCTCCCTCTTTTCCCCTCTCTCTAAAAATAAATCAAATCCTTTTTTTTTTTTTTAAAAGAAAGAATAGCTGAAATAAATTTTAATAACAGAGTTGGATAATAAAGTTGGGGAAATCTTCAGAAAGGGGAAAAGGCAAAGGTGAAAAACAAGAAAAAAATATTTTTTAAATCAGGTCATTGTAAAAGTTTCAATAGTTCTAAAAAAAAAAAAAAAAAAAAAAATCAGAGAAAGTACTAGGAAGGGCATTGCCAAAGAAATACAAGAAGAAACCTAAGAAAATATAAGAAAACATGTAAGTTACGTTCTCAGAACTGGAGGAAATAGTGCCCGGTTCAGTGAATGCAAGCAGGCCTGTATCTGTGCCATCAACATGCAATTTAAGAATGACAGTTAAAGAGAAAATCCTAACAACTTCCAGTCAAGTGTGAGGATAACATAAAGACATTTCCGGACACACAAAATCTCAGAACATGTGCCTCTCGTGCATCTTTTCTCAGGAAACTTTAGGAGGACAATAACTGCAGGGAAGGGATAGAGTGAGGGATGGCTGGGGCCCAGGCTGCAGGACACTGGGCCGTCCAAGCTAACCCAGGGTGGGAGGGGCGCCGGCCACACAGCCAGGAGTACAGCTGTGCAGTTCGGAGCAGCAGGTCAGAGGACAGAAAATGGAACACAGAGTTAGTGACACGTTTGACCAAGACACTGCATCGACAGGCCTTAGGGGGTGCAGGAAGATCTAGCCACATGGCAAAAGGATAACTAATTTCCTGTAATCATTTTTATTTGATTAAAGAAGACAACAATTCAGTTAGCCCATTAGTGCATAATATTATTATGATCGTATCAATCAAATACTACTAAAAACAGGCATATCTATAAATGGAACAAAATAGTCCAGAAATTAACCCACACCTTAAGGTCAATATTTGACAAAGGAAGCAAGAACGTACAATGGGGTAAATATAGTCTATTCAATAAATGGTGTTGGGAAAATTGGACAGATATGTACAAAAAAATGAAACTAGACCACCTACTTACACAATACACAAGAATAAACTCAAAATGGATGAAAGATTTAAAGGTAAGGCTTAAGACCATAAAAATCCTAGAAGAAAACATAGAAAACTCGCTGGCCTTTGTCTTAGTAGTATTTTTTTCTGATATGTTTCCCTGGGCAAGGGGAACAAAAGAAAAGATAGATAAATGGGACTGTATCAAACTAAAAAGTTCTTGCACAGCAAAGGAAACCATCAACAAAATGAAAAGATAACACACCGAATGGGAGAACATACTTGCCAGTGATATATCCAACAACAGATTAATATCCAATATTTATGAAGAACTTACACAACTCAACACCAATAAAAAAAAACAATCCAATTTAAAAATGGACAAAGGGCCCTGGCTGGTAGCACAGTGGATAAGGCGCCAGCTTGCGAACCCAAAGGTCGCAGGTTGATTCCCCAGCCAGGGCACATAACCAGGTTGCAAACCAGGTCTCCAGTCAGGTCTGTGGCTGGAGGCAGGTGAAATACAACCATATGTTGATGTCTCTCCCCCCTCTGCCTCTCTCCCTTCCCCTCTTTCTAAAATAATGAAATAAAATCTTTAAAAAAAATTTTTTTTAATGGATAAAGGGGCTCTGGCTGGTATGGCTCAGTGGAGTGAGCACCATTTTGCAAACCCAAGTGTTGCTGGTTCAATTCCCAGTCTAGGCACATACCTGGGTTGCAAACCAGGCCTCCAGCCAGGTCCCCAGCTGGAGGCAAGTGAAACCACACATTAATGTTTCTCTTCCTTTCTTCCTCCCTCCCTTCCCTTCTCTCTAAAAATAATGAATAAAATCTTTAAAATAAATAAAAATAAAAATGGGCAAAGGACCTGAATTGACACTTCTCCAAAGAGGACATATGGATGACCAATAGACATATAAAAAGATGCTCAACATCACTAACCACTCTGCAAATTAAACCCAAATGAGATACCACCTCACAGTTGTCAGAATGGCATCATCAATAAATCAATAAACAACAGGCGCTGATGAAGACTCGGAGAAAAAGGGAGCTTAGTGCACCATAGGAGGGATTGCTGATCGGTGCAGCTGCTGTGGTGTTTCCTTAAAGAATTAAAAATGGAACTGCCTATGAGCCAGCAATCCTGCTTCTGGGAATATATTTGGAGAAACCTGAAATACTGATTTAAAAACATGTGCACCCCTATGTTCATCGCAATGTTATTTACAATAGCCAAGATTTGGAAGCAGCCAAATCAGTAGATGAGTGGATAAAAAAGCTGTAGTACAATTTACACAGTGGAATATTACTCAGCCAGTCAGAGAAAGACAAATACCATGTAACTTCACTTATATGTGGACTCTAATGTAAACAAAGTAAACTAAAAACAAAATAGAAGCAGATTCACAGATACAGAAAACAGACTGACAACTGTCAGAGGGGAGGGGGCTTGTGGAGTGGGTGGAAAAGGTGAAGAGATTAAGCAAAAATACCCCAAAACTCATAGACACAGGAAACAGCATGGTGATTACCAGAGGGATGTGGGAGTGGGGAGGTAAAAGGGGGTAAAGGAAGGAGAAATGGTGATGGAAGGAGACTTGACTTTGGGTGGTAAATCTACCATACAATATACAGGTGATGTATTATAGAATTGTATACTTGAAACCTATATAATTTTATTAACTAATGTCACCCCAATAAATTCAATAAAATTTTTTAAATAATGCTGACCTGCATCTTCTGACCCACATCTTGTGAGGCACAGTATCTCTAAGACTTCTGCAAGTTTCCAGAACATACACTGTGATGGGTACCACCCCCTGGGTCAGCTGTTTTGTAAAAGGCCCACCATCTGGATTCTTCAAATCAGGTTCATGTTGAGATTTGGGACAAGAATTCTACACGTGGTGATGAGTTCTCACCTTGGCATCACATCAGGAAGCAGGTGATGGGCACTGGTGCCTCTCTTGGTGGTGCTGGTGGTGTTAATAACTTGGTTAAGGTGGATCAGTCAAACCTCTTCAACAGAAGAGTATGCTTGCCCCTTTGTAAATAATAATCAATCTGTCGGGTGGTACTTGGGGACTGTGTGAGTATTCTGTTCACCAACAACCTCGTGCTCAATGGTTTCAGCATCCAATGTCTTCGTCAATGATGTCAGTGGTTGCCAAATGGTGATTTGCTAATTCTCTAATTCATTCTGGATTCATCAGCTGGCACTGTCCTGTAAGGAGGAGGTTTCCCTGTCCTTAATCTACCCTTTAGACTAGTGGCTTTAAACCAGACTGCATATATGAATTAGCTAAAGACTTTAAAAATGATCAGTGCCGCCCCCCCCACCCCCAGCCACCCCCAGGCCAAATTCTGATGTATTTGGTCTGGGTGGAGTTTCACCATCTATCTATCTATCTATCTATCTATCTATAGTTTATAAATATATATATATAGTTTATGTATATGTGTGTGTGTGTGTGTGTGTATAGTTTGTTTGTTTCTTTTATTGAGTCCAGAGAGAGAGGAAGGGAGGGAGAAAGGGAAGGGGGAGAAACATCAATTCGAGAGAGAAACATCCATCATTTGTCTCTCACACGTACCCCTGACGGGACTAAACCCACAGTCCAGGCATGAACCCCAACTGGGAATCGAACCAGTAACCTTTCAGTCTGCAGGATGGCGCCCAACCAACTGAGCCATACCAGCTGGGGCTCCCAGGTTATCATGTAGCCTGGGCTGAGAACCTGCTCTGACCCCTGGGAGCCAGGGGAGGGTTGGATGCAGAGGAGTGAGGACTGCACTGGAGTTTCTGAAAGGTTCCTCTGGCTGCAGAGGAAATGGTACTTCCAAGGCGGGTGGGCAGGGCTGGGAACGGGAGCTTAGTGGTGAAGTGAGAATGTTGTTGCAATAACCCTGCTGAAACACCAGGCCGGGGAAATCTAAGGAATAAAGTTCATGTTCAAAGGCATTTATTTGATGCTGTATTCCTGGGAGCTATCTTTGCAGAAGTTGTGGCCTGAAGTTAATAAAAAAAATGACTAAACAACATCTTTCATATATGGGGCATGGCCCAATGTTTCAAGTTTCATGACACCCCCTCAAAACTCACATTTATAAACCTTTGGGAGGGCAGAGAAGCACTGGGGACTGGGGAGGGTTGGGTGAGCCCCCACCACCACCACCACCACCACCACCACATTTGTACATCAATTCTCAGAGAGTTGAGCAGCCCCACCTGGCAAGTGACTTGTTTAAGACACAAGAAGGGAAATGCCTTTTGACTCATGATGCTCGTTAGTTTTGAGATGACTCATTGTGGTTGGCATTATCCGGCTCTATGCAAGGTCAGTGGGCAGGTAGGAGCCCAGAGGGGCCATGCGTTTGGGGAGAACATCACACTACTCTGTGCTCTGATGAAGTGTGACCAGACAGGGTGGTGGCTGCTGAGGCCAAGCCTGTCACCCCCCACAGACTCGAGGACAGCTCAGGAAGGCCCATCTGGGGTGACAGGGTCTGTCGTGGCACCTCTCCTTTACAGACTGGAACTGAAAGGCTAGGACATCTGAGGAATTCCCCACTAGCAGGTTTCTTAATGGGCTGCAGCTCCAGCCACTGGAATGCTGACCCTGAGGATGTCTTATGGACCCTCCCCCAGGGCTTAGCAGACCCCTCAGGGCAGGGCCAGGCCAAGAGTACCACGGAGAGGCTGCTGGGCTCTGCTCACTCTTCCAGCTGTCCACCAGTATGCCTCTCAGGGATGCCACCCAATGCCCAGAGCAGCAACCGCAGGCATTCAGCGGAGTCCTCTAGTCCAGTGTCCCACATCCAGAGCTAACCTCTTTCCATCCGGAAGTCACTTTGGCTTCTTTCCCTCATACCCAAGGAACTTGGGGGCATCCAGAAGGGTCTTGAGGCGAGTTAGGACTTTCTGGGGCAGGGTGGGGCACTTCAGGGAAGCCAGTCTCCTACATGAGTCCTTGCCGACAGGAGGATGCCAGAGAGGGGCCTGAATTCCCAGCTAACGTCTGTGCGTGGAAGTTCAAGCCTGGTACAGATCATGCCCCCTTCTCCATTGTTAAGATGAAGTCACTGAAGTTCTGGTTTTACCCCTGCCTTCTCTGTGTGTCCCTGGGCAAGTCCCTTCCCCTCCGTGGGCCTCAGTGTTTTTACTTTCTACTACTAGGCCCTTCAGGCTATTGAACTCCATGGCCCTGAAGTTATTAATGGGGCCCAGGTTCCCATTCAAAGGGGAAGAGCTGTCTTGGGCTCAGTCAGTCATTACCCTTTCTGCTCTCCTGTAGCCTGTTTTTGGGGTACAGGAAGGAGTGCCAGGGTTTAGCAGGCTGGTGAACAGATGAGGTTAACCACTCTTTCCAAATTTATCGACTACAAGGTCCCTGAATGAGTTGCAGGCAATGGGAGGAGGGACATCTGGACTCTAGCTTTGATGCTGTGTGACCTTGGACAAGACACTTCACCTCTCTGGGCTTGTTTTCTCATCTGTTGAAAGGGTTAATGCCTGAGGGCACTGTAGCATCTTGATTGAGGTCAGGCTTGAAAGGGGCAAGGCCTGCCTTGGTTCTCAAAGAATTGTTAGAGGGTCTGAACTTGATGGCCTTTGAGTCCCATGAATGTAGGGAATGAGGACAAGTTATTTTCATCAAGAGGTAGAACCCTCAGGCCCTTCCCTCCCCCGGGAGCATTGCCAGTCTGCGGCAGTGGTTTTTCCTCATAGTTGGGCTGCAGGGTTTCAATTTATTTCCCATTCTGCTCTCCATCCCCATCAAAAGAAAGAATTGCCTGCTGCTCCACCTTGGGGGAATACTGTGCAGTTTAATGAAGCACTATTTGTAAAAATAGGCTGCCTATGAAACCAGCTCCTTTCTTTGCCTCTCTGGGGTTCCTGTGTCCCCGTCCCAAAGGGGAAGCTGGGTGGGAGTATTGGCTGAGCCGCCAGCTTCAGAGGCCCCTCCCCTGCTGGGTCCCTTCCACGCTTATCTCTTGCAGTCACTGCTTTGGGCCCCCCAGCACTTTGGCACAGAGCCTCTGAGACCTCCAGAGCCAGCCGCTGTAGCTGCCTGGTGCTGGCCACCTGGCCCTCTGCAGGCCAAGGGTTCACCTGAAAGGATCAAGCTCTTTTCTTCCCTTGTAATTTTTCTCCCTTCTTAGGGAATGTCAAACAGAGAAATGCATTTAGAAGAAATCAATATTCTCAGGTGGAAAAAACATTTACAGCAAATCAATTTGGCACACATTTATAGAGCACCTGCTGGGAGTGAGGTCCCTACACCTTGGAAGGAGTCCGAGTTGAATCAGCCCTGCTGGGCCACAGAGCAACTCACAGGCAGGACAGGAGATGGACATAGGCATTAATATTAAAGCTGAAAGGGTTGCCGAACCAGAAAACCATTTAGCCCCTGAGCCACCACTTCCTCACCTGTGGTGGGCTGGCAATAGTACCTACCTAGGGTTGCTATGCAGGAAATATGAAATGAATAAAATAATGCCTGAGAAAGGACCTTACAAATGGCAACACATTATCTGTGCTTTCCTATGCACAGGGCCAGCATTGTGCAATGGTGGTGTAGCAGAAGGGGAGGTAGTTTCTGACTAGGGAGCTTTGGGGGATGTGTTCATGGAGCAGGTTAGATTTACAGATTGAGAAATGGTGCGATATTTAGTATGACTGTTAGTACCAGGAAAGTCCAAATAGCAACTAGTTTAAACAAAATATAAGGCAATTTCTTTCCATAGAAATATCCAGATGTAGGTAGGCTAGGACCGGTGACCAGCTCCATGGGGTAAAGGACCCATTGTGTCCTGTCTTACTGCTTTTCTATATACGAGGCCTGTTCTGAAAGTATCAAGCCAATGTCAATATAATCAGAACAGTTTGCATGGCTGATACTTTCTGGACAGACCCCGTATAGCTTCAGTCCCAAGATTACCTCATGGTCCAAAATGGCTGCTCCAGCTCCAGCCATTATATCCACATTCCAGTGACTAGGAAGGAGAGGATGGGAAGGAGAAAGGCACTTACCTATTGACTAGGTCTTAGTTACATGGCTATAGCTTTTCCAAGAAATGCTGGGAAATGTGGTCTTTATTCTGAGTAGTCATATTGTTCTTAATTAAATAGCCCATGGCACAGGGAGGAACAGATATTAGGACAAGTAAGTCCCAGCTGCCACAGCTGGGCAGGCCTCTGGCATTCATTCATTTTTTGCTTTCAGGAGATCCTTTCCATCGGCTATGCCCCCAAAATGAACTTGCTGAAGATTGGCTGGCAGGCTCTGAATTCTGACTGCCCCAGGAAAGCACATCAAGATAGACCATTTCAGCTCTTCTAGAGAAAGCCCTGCCAGAAACGGAGGGTGGCAGTGCAGGTGTGAGTCCTGGTGCCTGCCTGCACTCCTTGGTGGCAGGAATTCACTGATCTGAAGATGTTCCCCAGGACAGGAGGGGTCCTCTCCCTCTGAGTCTTCTCTGAGGCTCCAAGCAGGAAGGCTGTCTGAGAAGCTGATGGAGGCTCTCCTTTCCTCTCCTCAGTGGTGGGATGGAGACTCTGTCTCTTGCACCTACCTCCACGTTTGCCGTATGGACAGGTGTGGCCTGCCCAGAACTTGGGTCCCTCCACCTGGACAGGAGGGAGCTGGGGGAGGGGCTGGAAAGTGGCAGAGAGAAGTGTGTCTGGAAAGGTTCCTCTTGCTGCCTCCCTCAAGTGTTTTGGCTTCAGGAACAGGTAGCCTCTTGTGAGCCTCTTGGCTTTTATTCCCTGTATCCACCACTGCCTGGCTTCTCACCCAACTCAGGGCTTAGTTCTGGCCCTGAGCCTGCCTTGTCCCTGTGCTTCCATAGCCTGTGATCAAGCCCCTCACACCTTTGCTCACACTGATGCCTGCCTGGAATACCCTTCCTACCCCCGCCTCTCAGAGTCCAGCCCATCCTCCAAGTCCCCTGTGCCCTCTTCCAATTCCCTGCTTCCACCCCTCCTGGCCAGGACCCCTCCCCTACCTCGGAACACTCTTTGCACTCAACTTACCCCTCTCCTAATGGGACCACTTTTGGTCTTGGCTGTAGGTATGTGGCACTTATCCTGAGATCTTTCCTAGACTGGGATCCTTGAGATATAGGGACTGAAGCAATACTGGGGGGCAAAGATTAACCCACCTCCCCACTGCACACTAAATGAGAAGAACCCAAAGAGTTTGCTCATATCAACATAGGGGTCGGTCCCTAGAGCCCTTAGGACTTCAAAGGTATGGGGATGGACTTAAGACTCGGTGGGCACTCACAGGGCTACTTAGAGTATGCACAGTGCGTGGGACGCACACCCTGAGTTCCAATCAGGCTGGTCCCAGATAAGGTCATGGGACCAAGCTGTCTTCGGTGAACTTGGGGACTGACTTCCTTCCCACACGTCTGAAGACCAGTCAAGATGGCAAGAACATACTCTCTTCTGAAGTGGGAAGAAGCATATGTAACGTGGAAAGTCTTCAGTCTTGTTCTTGTCCTTTTCAACTAGAGACCTGAAAATCATCTTCCCCTCCCGCACTACTGAAACACCGGAAAGCCCGCTGTGGCTGGCATGGCCAGCATGTTTCTCGCTGTTGTAAACGTCTCTGAACCTTGAAGGGCAGTATCGCAGCACTTTCTGGATCGGTAATTAAATGATCAATTGTTAGATCTAACTAGCCAAGGCCCACCTCTGAGGATGTGAGGACCCCTTCACTGTCCCTCCCATGCAGCCTGCATCAATCTCCCGGTAATTAACCCGGCCTGACTCCGTGTTTAACCTGCCAGGTGTGTCTGCCCACCGCCTGCTGAACAGCTTCCCTACTCATCGTCTTCGTGCTGAAGCTCATTCTCAATTATTCTCCTAGCCCGGCTGTTGCTCAAAGGCACCGGTTAAACACTTAACTTCAGGGAGAAAAGTATAGCCAGGATTGTTTTCATACCCTCCCACCCCTGTTCTTAAAGAAGAAACTCAGGATTGAAAGTGACCTCTCTGAGGAACTTTCTTTAGAACTAACATTCTAGATTTTGCTCACCATTTTCTTTTTTTTTTTTTTTTTTTTTTTTTTTAGCATCTCAACTTTTTTATCGGTTATAGTTTTGATGACTAAGAACATAGTTGGTGCTTTAGCTTTTTACCCATGGGCTTTACCCACAGGACAGCACACTTCAGTGGGCAGCTTGATGTGTCTTTGCCAACTTACCTGGGTAAGTGATTACCTGGGTAATCACTCTGTCATGTTTAAAGTCCTGATTTTTCAGATTAACTTTCCATCGGGAGGGGAAGCCCCGGCTGTGGGTGCTGGATCAGGGCCTGTGTTGGACTCACCAGTCCTCACAACAATCTGGAATGAAGTTTCATTCTCTCCCTTGTACAGAAGAGGAAGCATAGGTCCTGGCTAATCAGTCAGAGGGCTAGGGGCTCAGACCAGCCCCTGAACCAAGCCCACCCTCCTCCTGCTCCCCCTGCCACCAGTCATCTGACATAACCTGTTCTCTGGCCTTTCTGGAGCTGACGTACCCAAAGTGCGGTACCTAGCTAGCAGACGGATGTACAGATGGGTGGATGGATAGTAATTGGTGACAGCAAGTCTGTACTTTTCTTTACTTGTCACTATCCTTAGCGGGTCTTATGCTGTCCGGCTGGGGACCTCATGCATGTGTCTTGCTGTCAGATTGCAGACCCTGGCCACTCCCTTGCTGAGCACTCCCTCAGTCCACCCGGAGGCCAGAGTCCATGTTTATAAATTCTCAGGTACCAGACGTTTGCTGCATCCCCGTTATCTACATCGGGCTGGTCCAACACTAGGGCACTTAACAATGGCAATACACTGAACACGCAGAGGGTGCCAGCCATAGAGTTCTGGAAGCTCCATCAGGCCAGGCCTCCCCCTGTGAGCCGGATGGTGGAGAGGGGGCCTTGGGGGAGAGGCTGGGGGAATTGTAGGGAGGGGGGTTGGCTCTCCAGGGCTCAGGCAGCAACTGTGCAGAAGTCCTTTCATATTTTAACAACTGCTCTTGGCACCTGGGTTCATCCCAATGGACCATGAGATCTGCTCAGAGATTCCATGAAGAAAAGATCTGTTCCTCCCTCCCAGGGAGCTTGCAACCCAGCTGGAGAGGCAACAGGGTCACAATAGAGGGAATCGACACTTGGGTCCCAACTGGCCAGCCCATTTGTGTCCACCGCAGGCCTGCTGCCTTCCAGGCCCTGGGGGACGAATAGGAAATGACCTCTGCCCTTGGGAGTAGTACACTGTTAGCAAGAAGATGAGGCTGCTAAACAGATAAACCGCAGTGCAATCTTTTGTTTGGGGTGATATGCTGAGTTTGAAATCATTTTAGAGCTTTTTGGGGGTTCTGCAGAGCCTCAGAGAACCACTTGTTCTAATGCCCTGTGTTTCAGATGAGGAGCCCAGGTCCATGGAAGGGCAGTCACACACCCCAGGCAGGAGGATGAGGGGCAGAGCCAGACCTCCTTGCCCTCTTCCCAGCCCCTTCGGACTCTCTCTCTTGCCTCCCATATCTGCTCCTATCAGGAGGTGGAGAAACTGCCAGGGGATGCCACGGTGACAGCTTAATAAAGGGGCAGGTCACAAAGTGAAAAGCCCAGGTCTGTGCGAACTCAAAAGCTGACCCTCAGGGCCATCGGGTATAGGGGCACTTGCCGCAACCTCCCCAGTGGCCCTGAGGGGGTCCAGGTGGCCCATGTGGTATCAGATGACGTTCAATTTATTTGTAAAAACATAACACCAAATGCTGTGTTGTCTGAAAGTTTTACCTATGAATTAGTAAAAGCATTTTTTTTAGTTTGACGTTTTTGAATGGTCTTTAGGGGCCTCCAGCCTTCACTTCCGTGGAAGCCCCTGTTTCCCAGCAGTGTCTGATGGGGAGTTTTCTCTGCGAGGAGCCACATACAAAACCTCATAGTCAGCTCTAAAGGCCCAGGTCGGCGTAGCTAAATCACCGATTTACCAAAGGGCGGCATTGCGTCTCCTCCCTGCAGCCTGGGGACCGTTTGGAAGGAAAATGGATTTTGGATGTAAGCATCTCTGCGATGGTTTCTTGTTCCTGGGACATCAGACCCTCAGGCTCCTTGAAAGCAGAGAATCGGCAGCTCCTGGCCAGGTTCCCCCAACAGCTGTAGGTGCCTCCCACCTGGAGAGGCTCCCCACCTGCCAAGGTTGCTGGCGACCCACTTCCCTTGCCCTTTTCTGCCACATTTGTGTCCACAGGAAAATTCCAGGCCTCTCCAGAGACCATCTCAGCTGCCTGGAATCCTGACCGTTGACCTGCCAAGGCTGGCTCAGGCCTTAAGGAAAGGAAAGGAAATAAATTAACATCTGTTTGATCACAGGCTCACAGGCAGAGCATTTATCTTTCCACAGGACGCTTCCTGAGGGGTTGGTTGTTTGGAAGGAGAAGGCTGCAAGTACAGGCTTATCCATGCCTCACTTGTCACGGCTAGTGCCTGCCGTGCCCAACAGGGCCTCGCTGGCATGGTACCGTGGCCCATGGCATGCTGGTCCCCTGCATTGCATGGGTACCCTGGAGCCCCACCCTGCCCTCCCAGGTCCCTGCAGGGCTGCCTCTCCCATGGGCCTGGCCAGGCTTCCTGTGGCTTCCCAAGTGGAGGAGGAAATGAGTCTACCATTGCAGTCAGCGAGCCAGCCTCCCTCCAGGAGTCTGGGCTTCCCCAGGGCCAAGCAGTAGAGTGGAGAAGCCAAACTCAGGCATTCCCCTGCAGGAGTGTCCTTTGACCTTTCAGGGTCCTGCTTGTCCCTTCTGGTTCTGGCAATGGGAGTCACTTTCCCAGGGTGCTTGTCACTTCCCCTTATATCTCTGTCATCTGGCTCTGGCCAGAATCCTTGTATGAACTTTAGATTCTGAAAATAGTAGGGATCCCAGATATCCTCCCTGAAGATCAAGAAAATCTAGCGGCCTGTGGTCAAAAGCCCATTTGCCACTCAGCTGGTAGAAAGCTATGGGTCTCTTTCATGCTCCACCCAGGCTTACTCTGGAGGTCCTAAGGGCTCCTTAAACTCACCACGTAGAAAGCCAACTCCACACGTATCCCCTCCCCTCTACCCTACCCATCCCTTCTGCTGGGTGTCTGAAGAGACAGTCATTCCACGCCTCCAATTCTTTTAATATTTTTTTTCAATTCTTTTAATATTTTAAGTCAGAATCCAGACAATAATCCGATGTTTCAAAAATGCCCTTTGTGATGTATAGCCAATATTACTTGATTTGATTAACCTGATCCTCCCCTCCCCTCCCCTCCTCTTCTCTTCCTTCCTTCCTTCTTTCTTTCTGACACTTCAAATGCTGGGCTCCATGCTGGAGCTAGAGCCCCAGAGATGGGGAGAATTCAGGCTGTGCTCGCAGGGACAGCACCATGGAGGACTAACACTACACAAAGGGCAGGAACAGAGCCCCTCTGGGCTGGAGGGGCAGCCCTCCGAAGGCTCCAGGCTCACTGCCCAACCACACCTTGCCCCATTCACCCAAAATCTGAACAGTTTGCAACAGAATACACAGGCTACTAAAACAACGGTCGGTGTAAACAGCAGAGAATCAGGAGGTGGGAACATGAAATAAAATGGGCTCCGCAGGCCGCATATATTTTTAGGAACTGGAGTCTATTCATTCAGGAAGCTTGATAGAAAACTGAAGTGGGTCAGCTAAGAAGCATACAGAATCATAGCTCCATTAATAGAGTAGGCAAGACCCTGGCACATCACGTGCATCTCCACGTGTGATCCTCAGAGCAACGCTGTGCGCGAAGCGTTCTGCACGTTCCTATTTTACAGATGAAGAAACAGGATCAGGATCAGGACTGCGTGGCTCGCCCACAGTCACAGAGCTAGAGCTAATTATGGCATGGAAATGATTTCTATTTCCACCAGCTTCTTTTTAATCAAGGCAGATTAGGTGCTCATGCATTTGCCAATCTAGTTCTCCAGTGCAGTGATGTATATTTAGCACCTACAAAGCAAGATTAACTGTTACATGTTTTGTTGATGTTCTGGGAACTGATTGTCGGTAATTACCAGCCAGGCTTTATCTCAGGTTATTTGTTGAAATCTCCGCCTGTACTTGCCTTGCTCACAGAATAGTTCTGGGAATGAATGGGCTGGAAGTCAGGTGACTGAAGTTGTAACCCTGGGCTTGCAGGTGATAAGCAGTGTGACCTTGGAGATGGCACTTTTCTCTGGTTTCAGTTTCCCTATTTGAAAATGAAGGAACTGCAGCAACTCTCTTGCTGTGACCTGGAGACAAGTCCATGTGTCCCAGGAAGCATGTCCAAAGATGTGCATGGCAGCGCTTCATGTGGTAGTGAAAACCAGAAGGTCACCTGCAATGACCCATGGCAACCCGTGTAGTAGTCAGCTTCTGAGTTGGTCCTCAAGGATCCCTGCCTCCTGGTATTGCCAGGGGTGGTCCTGTCCCATACCAAATCAGGGTTGACCTGTGTAATCCATAGCCAAGAGTACATGGCGGAATAATGGCATGCCACTCTTGACCTTAGATTATAAAAAGACAGGAGCTTCCTTCTTGGGTTTTCTCTCATTGTCAACACTGGGGAACCTGCTTTGTCATGAGCAGCCTCGTAGAAAGTGCCCTGGCCTTCAATCTTTTAACCCTAGAGAAGCTTTCATTATTTTAGAAAGAGGGGAAAGGAGAGAGGCAGAGAGGGAGAGAGACATCAATGTACAGTTGTGTTTCACCTGCCTCCAGCACAGACCTGGTTGGAGGCCTGGCTTGCAACCTGGTTATGTGCCCTGGCTGGGGAATCGAACCTGCGACCTTTGGGTTCCTAGGCTGGCGCCTTATCCACTGTGCTACCTGCCAGGGCTAAGATCTGTTTTTATAAGAAAACAATAACTACAGAAAAACACACAGGGTATATCTCTTATATAAAACACCATTACCACCTGCTATAATTTATATGCATTTATAGATAGGTGCATGTACACAGGAGCTATCAGAATATAACAACTCTTAACATTAGTTTACCTCTCAGTAAGGGGGTCAGAGAAAGGTGCAAAAGAGGGCTTTCTTTTTTTATTCAATCTATTGCAATTTATCTTAGATTTTTACCATGCTAATTTGTCCATGTGCTACTTATATACAATTAAAAATTCTTCTTTAGCCCTGGCTGACTCAGTGGATTAGGTGCTGCCTTCAAACTGAAAGGTTGCTGGTTCAATTCCCAGTCAGGGCACATGCATGGGTTGCAGGCCAGGTCCCCAATTGGAAGAGTAAGAGAGGCAACTACACACAAATGTTTCTTTCCTCTTTCTCCCTCCTCTCTCTTCTCTCTAAAAACAAATAAATGCATCTTTAAAAAATTCTTCTTTAAACAGAGGGTTTAGACTATATGATCCCTAAGGTCTTTCAACTCTGTTATTTTATAGTTCTATTAAAATAATCACTGAGCCCTGGCTGGTGTGGCTTAGTGGATAAGGCACTGGCCTGCAAACCCAAAGGTCTCTGGTTCAATTCCCCAGCCAGGGCACATAACCAGGTTGCAAGCCAGGTCTCCAGCCAGGTTTGTAGCTGGAGGCAGGTGAAAGGCAACCATACATTGATGTTTCTCTCCCTCTCTGCCTCTCTCCCTACCCCTCTCTCTGAAAATAATAAATAAAATCTTTAGAAAATAATTTTCTAAAAAAATAAAAAATAAAATAAAATAATCACTGAGTGTAAATGAAAAGAATGAAATAACATTTATCACCTCTTTGTTGGCAAATGCTAAAACTTTTGATAAATTAACTGTTGACAAAAGATGTCAGGACAATTGGTACTCTTGTACACCACTTCTGGGAGAATAAATTGAGAATCAATTGGGAAAGTTGGTTAGGATGAGAATGCTAACCAAAATCTACAGATTAAAACAAAATCTACAGATGCCACAGCCTCTGGTGCCAAGCATGTCCACTTCATGTTAATTCTCTTACAGAGAAACATGCTAGCTCCAGGCGCTTATTTACATAAATGCTATGCTGTGAGGAGCATCGTGTGACATACAGAAGGATGCCTGTGGCAGCAGGCCTTGCTAGAGCAAAAACGAACATAACCTAAATGTCCATAAATGAGTTAGTGTATTTTTATACCATAAACCATGATGAAGCTATTGGGATGGATGGGCTAAAACTTCTATGTCGCCATGTGGGTAGATCTTCAAGACACATCAGATTTAAAAACACATTGCAGAGCGTTATATATAATATGATATACCATTTAGAAACACAAACATACAATGCCATCTCATTTCCTAATGTTTGATTTTTAAAAATCAGAGAGAAGAGTCTGTAATAATACAGAGCCATAAGGGTGCATGTCTGTGCCTCTGGAGAAAAATAAAAGAATATAATTATGGGATAATTAAAAGGGATTTAACCTTTACCTGTAGTGTTCTGATTTGATTAAATAGTTATAAAGCACTCGTAAGCACTATGTAAGAAATGTATTTAAATATTCATGTGTCATTAAAAATGTGTCATTAAACATTAATTTAGGGAAAATCATTTGCTTTTACCAAGAACTTTGGCTGGATGAGTAGAATTCTGATATATTAAGAGCAGTTTATCTCAGCTCAGGCTGGCTGCACGTCAGAATCGCCTGCAACTTCAGGAAAACAACGATGCTAGTCCTGTTCTCACCCAGCAACTCTAATGTATTGTCATTGATGTGTGGCTCTGGCCTCGGTGCTTTTAAAGGCTTCCCAGGTGATTCTAGTGGACAGTCAGGGCTGATTTAGAGTAGCAGGCACTGAAAAACTGTCACAGGCAGTAGGACACTGAGGAGACATAATGACGTGGTCTTCTGGAGTGGATGCTGGAATAAAAATAAAAAAAAGAACATTAGCGAAATCCAAATATAGTTCATAATTCAGTTAACAGTGTGTTCGACATTAACCTCTCAGCTTTGATAAATGTCCCCGGTTATGTAAGATGTGGCCTGAGGGAAGATGATGATGGGTATTGGGGAACTCTGTGTACTCTCTACAGCTCTTCCGTGCATCTGAACTACTGCAGGATGAAAACGTACTACCTGTCTTGGATAATAGTTATGGTTACATTTCAATTCTCTGGGTAAGAACAGAGGTCTAGCGAGACCCTTAGAACCTTCCCCTCCAGCTGGGGCCCAGAACTCATCATACTGGAGCCGAATCTTTCCTTCCAGCAATAAAAAGATGTTAAATAAAGCTCAGATTCTCTAGGCAGCCTTTCCATTAAGGTTCATAGGGTAAGTTTCTCAAGAGTAAAACTGTCCTTGGAGCTCCGTGGTTGTTCCAGGATGAGTGGGTAGGAAGGAAGAGGCCCTTCCTGGGAAAAGGGAGAAATCCCAGAGCTTTGAGCTGGGGGAATCTCAGCGTCTGATGTGCCCACTGCAGAAGTCCAGGCAACAAAGGCCAGAGGGATTGGGAGGCCAGGCCAGCCCTGCAGAGGGTGAGGGGAGGGCAGCTCTGGCCCTCAAACCCAGTTCTAACGATCGGCAACTCCAGGACTCTTCTATTATTTCACCGTTGGCCCTCTACTAGACAAGCAGGTGTCTGTATCAGAGAAACTTGTCTCTGGGCTGCAGAGCCCAGAACTTAAATCGTGGCTCCTTGTAATTCCTTCCATTTCTGCTGAGCAAAATATTTCTCATTTTTCTATTATAAGAAATGGGCTCTGTGAAAGGGCTTTCAGTGTGCCAGCTGCCAACACTTCACAGAAAAAAAATCACTCTGTGGAATTTATAAATTCTGGAACTACTTCCAGATGGAACACTGGGCTCCATCCCCCTTGACTGATGAGGGTTTTGCTTGTGCTTCTCCGGAGGGCTGGGCCTCTCTTGGCTGACGTGGTGTTCAGCTGAGATGAATGGGCCATATTACTATGAAATTTCCCCCGAGTTTGTGGCATGCCTCCCCCAGCCTGCCAGACCACTCAGAGGTCTGCCCACTCAACCCCAAACAGCTCTTCTAGGGCTGGTCTGGGTAACAGCGATTGCCTCTAAAAATCATTTGCAATGACCCTGGAGTATGTTTTTGTGTGGGAATGCAACAGGGAGGTTGGAGCAGGCACTTCTCAGCCTGGGTCTGCATTAGAATCACCTGATGCCCCCACCCCATTCTGATGGAATTAATTTGAGGGGCCCAGGCATGGCCATATTTTTCTTTTCTTTTTTCTCTTTTTGATTGAGTTTGTTGCAAGAAATGGTAAGAGAAAATGGGGTTGATGAAGGAGGCAAAGAAGAGGAACAGGTTAGTCAAGGAACTAACATGGAAGACCCATGAACAACGTGTGGAATTGACTGTGTGGGCGATGGGGAGGGTGGGGAAGAGGAGAGCAGGGGGTGGGGAATGGGGTGAATGTAATACTGCAACAATAAAATTAAATTAAAAAACAAAAAGAAAATAGGGTTGAAGAAAGAAAAGAGGTGGGGACACAGCTGGAGAGGTGTTTTCCTACTGGGACTTCTTTCCACAGGCCTCAACAGCCCTGCTGTGGATCCACCTGATATTTTTTTTTTTTTTTTTTGCATCCAAAGATTGGTCTTGGGAGTCATTTCCATGTTTCATGGCTTTCCCTCTGTCATCAGCAGCAGGGCTTCTCATAACCTGATGCCCTCAATGAGCCCATCCATAGTGAGGGTGCTGTTTCGGGTCCCGTATGTGTTCCCTTCCTGCCCCACAGTCCCGGCAATGAGCTACATGGCCTGTCGCCATGACCTTGAAATTAAGCCTTCTCTCTGTAGGACCCCACACCCTCGGACTCAGCTGGGCACAAAGCCCGCACGAGCATTTTAAAAATGTACTTCAAATGGCTTTAACGAACAGCTGGGATTGAGAGCTCCCAGGCTAGAGAGGAAGGAGGAGAGAACGGTGAGGTCCATGGGTGGGATTCGTTACGTTTGCAACTTTCTAGAGAGTGACTTGCCCAAGGTGGTCCATATTGTTGGTAAATTAAACTTAAGGTTCAACGAAGCAAAGATCTGTGGGCCGCCTCATCTGTGCTGGCTGTGGAAGAAAACCAGGATGTCAGGGGTCATCTCTCCCTGCCACTGGCCCATGTCATCACAGGAAGCAAAAGAGGGAAGGCCAAGTCCCAGCCCAGGGCTCCAGTGAGAAAAGTTGGTGGAGGCGGAGCCCAACTCTACACCAGGTCCTCCTGTGTATGGCCAGAAACCTGAAGTGTTGAGCTACTGTCTCTCCTTAACAGCCTCTTGAGAAGCAGAATGATCTCATGGGTTCTGGGAGCAAATGGCCAGGTTTAATTCCCGATCCAGTGCTTCCTATCTGTGTGACCCACGACATGTCACATAACCACGTTGTGCTTCAGTTTCCTCATCTGTAAAATGGGGATAATAGAATATACTCTACGGACCTGGGAGGGTTACATAGACATAGTGCCTGTGTAAAGTACTTAATACAGTGCCTGGCACCTGATATGCACTCATGAAATGTCAGTGTGTAGAACTACAATTGATTTCTGTGTGTTGATTTTGTATCCTGAAATTTTACTGAATTTGTTCATTAGTTCTCACAACATAAAAATATATAAAATACATATTTCATATGAAATATATATATGTATAAAATATAAAAGATGCAAACATTTTCTTAGGAGAGGTGGTACTTTTTGCTGGCAATAAATTATAAAATTATTTTTCACCTGGAGTTTACAGAAGGAAAATAAGGATATGTAATAGACTAATTCTTCAATAAAAATTCTATAGTGAATGCAGAAAATCAATTCTCACTGTTTTTTATAGTGACTATGTGATTTCCAGCAAGAGAGGAAGATTCCCAGGTTCCTATCCAAGAAGATATAGGAGGCTTCTAATTCACCTCCTTCCATGCATACACCAAATCTACAGCTACACACGGAACAATTCCTTCCCACAGAAACGATCTGAGCAGCCCCTACACATCTGGTGAATGAGAAAACACCCACATTGTAACTAAACCCCACCTCTGGCACAGTCAGAGAAAGTTGATCTTGGGACAAGAAGAGAGATATTTCTTCCTTGAGCACAAGGGAAAGGAAAGGATGAGCCATGAAAGAGAGTTGGGGGAAGGGATAATGGCTTTTTATCTGTATTTCTTCAGGAAATGTAGAAATAAGGCCTGGCCAGAGGTTAAAAGAAGGGATGGGACAGAATTTGAGACAAAGGTTAGGGAACTCCCAAGAGGTGAATCATGGAGAGATGAGGGCTTTGAGTAGCCTGCCACAACAGCTCAGCATGAATTTGTAGAAAACCTAATTTTGGGGAAAAAAAACCTTGGGAAATCTTTGTCTCCTCATAATGGGGATAGTCCTCATTAGCCTTGCTTTGGGAAAGGCAAGCACCCCATTCCTGAAGCAGAGCTTGTGTTCCCAGTTGATAGGGCTATTGGGAAGGAGATCCCTGAATGAATGGACTAAATGACCTTCAAGTTCTCTTCCAGCCTTGAGATCTTATGATGTTATAAGTCTATATATTGTAAGAAACTTAACAAATCAAATTACTTCAGCCCATGCAAATCAGAGTGACCTGCTTTTCAGCTTCTCCAAGGGAATAGAACTAAAATTGCTGTGCACCCAGAATAGATTATGCGATTCTTGCACTCTCATTCCGGGTCAGTTCTCCCAAGTATCAGATAATTATGATGCAGCAGATGTAGCATCGTGCTGACTGATAAGTTAGTGCAGTATTCGTCTCTCTTGAGCAGACCTGATGGAATGGCTGGAACGAAATATCCTTTTGACACATATTCATTTTTTTGTGTGCTGGTGACTTAGGAAATTTCTGTTCCTAAACTCAGCATTTCCCCTGCTGACTCCTGCTTATGAAAGTTCTGTTCTCTTTAGAGAATTTTATTTAGTTCTAATATCTTTGAAGCAGATTTGCCAAGGAGGCAGCAAGTAAGAGAGGAAATATCCTACCGAGCTCTAGCTCCAAAGGGTACCACAGTCTTGGAGTGATGACAGGATACCCATTTGTGTTCTGGGTACCCCATGTGCCCTGGAATAATAAAGAGAAAACAAAGACTGTTCTGGTATTATGATGTTTGCTTCATTTTGGGATGAAGCTATGCATTCCCAAACTAAATCAAAAGGTTATCTTTGAACAAGGCTCATTATGTAAGTCATCAAACCATTGAACATTGTGTAATCCCATTCTACTCTTACTGACCCTCCCCAACCACTTCCATCACCGGAACAAGCCATTCCATGACCTGCAGCAGATGTATTTACAGGAGAAATGGGGGACATTGGCTTGTCAACATGATCTCCAGCCCCAGTCTGGAGATGGTTGTTCCAGGAAGTCTCCTTCTACCTTCTAGATATCTTGTGACATAAATCATCTGCCCAAAGCACCAAAATATTCCCATGTGGATTGGGACTTTATGTCAGTCTTTGGCATAAGAAATGTTGCTTGATTCTTCCCTCAAGTCACGCATCATTAGATCAGGGTAATATCAGCATCGTGTATGTCCTACATGTCAGAGAAGAAATAGAGGAAAAATGTTCTACAATCAAAGGGAGAGCAGGTTATCTCCCTTAACAGACAACTAGCTGATGTTGTTAAATATCTTCGTTGTGCCTAATCATAAGAACAAAAGGGCAGAAGTATTAAAACTCCAATCACTACTGCTTATGCGGGGGGTCACAAGAAGCTATTCATGTCTGGTTCCTCTCACTCCACCAGGGTTGCCTAAAGCACAATATGTCAGTTAAATTCACTTGACCTCATATTTCACCTAAAAATATCAGTATTAAAATGAGAATCTATTTATTGAAAACATCTTAGCTGTTTCTAAAGTGGATATTAAATGGTTTTTATTTTTATTTTTTAAGATTTTATTTATTATTTATAGAGAAAGGGGAAGGGAGACCAACATCAATGTATGGTTGCCTTTGACCTGCCTCCAGCTACAGACCTGGCTGGAGACCTGGCTTGCAACCTGGTTGTATGCCCTGGCTGGGGAATTGAATCAGTGACCTTTGGGTTCACAGGCCAGTGCCTAATCCAATGTACCACCAGCCAGGGCTTGGCTTTTATTTTTCAAAAACATAATCTATGATTCTTTAGGAAGAATAGAAGAACCGTGTAGCATAATGTAAAGGGAAAGGATTGTACCAGAATCCTAGCCTGAGTAGAAGTACTGCAACAGCCATCAGAATTTAGCCCTTGAAGTGATAGACTATCTGTAAAATTCTCCACTAGCATAAAATACCGGACTCTTATAAGGAATGGTTACTTGCCTTTACCAAGCAGTTACTATGGTATGTGGATGGTAAACACTGTCAATGTGAATCGCAAGTTTAGGGAGAAAATGGCTGTAGGAAAATGTTGAATAAACAAATTCTTCTGCCGGAAGCACCTAAATAAAACATAACAAAAATCCTTGTAAATGAATAGCTCAGTGTGCAAACAAGAAAGAAAAACCACCAGGCACAGGGATGAGGGGAGAGCTAAGAGCTGTACTAGAAGGCAGACATGGATGAGCTGCTGACTCCTGGAGGGAGTGGGGCAGTTATGGGAGTGACTGGTGTAGAAGCAGGTGTGGTGGGCGCCATGTTGGCAGTGTCAGTAACCAAGGGGCTTGGGCCTTTCGTGGCCACATGGGAGGGAAATGAGACCTTGGGTGGCATAAAGCAGGGAGTTAGGGCGAGGACCCTGGTAAAGGCTGGCATTCTTGGAGGACCACAGCCTCAGGGGCAGTACAGATTAGGCAGAAATCTGTTCACTGGCTCATCATGAGAACAAGAAAGCATGTCCATCTCTGCTTGGGCTCAGATTTTAAAAATTATCCCCTGAGAAATCGAAATCCAGGGCCTGTGTCTCACATAGATTTCAGTTTGAATTTATACTACCCGGAAGTCTGGTAAACTCTCAAGGCAAAAGCCTTAATAAAAAATGAATCCCAGGCTGATGATAGTTTTGATTTGCCCAGAGAAGTAAATACAGCAACAGTCTGAAAAGGGACTCTTCATAATCTAGGATGAAAGGTATTTCGTGGAATATGCAAGCTGCAGCAAAGACTAGGGAAAGATCCACTGTGTACAAGAGTCTAAACATAATGAGCCAGAGTTCCATGAAACTGGGGTAATAGATAGTCAGATAAAGAATGCAAATGTGCCTAACGTTAATTTAAGAAACCTTGCACATATACAAAATGGCACATGGACAAGGGTATTTGTGGCAGTGTTCTTTGTGATCCTGGAAACTGGAAATAACTCATGCCATTCTCTAGAGGATTATTAAACATACTGTGCTGCATGTACCAAAAGGAAGCTTAAAAAAAAAAAAATGAGGCTTTCTATGTACTGATGTATCCAGTATATATTGTTAATTGAATAAAGCCAGAAAAAATCAATATAATTAGTTACCTTTTATCTAGTAAACAGAGATAAAAAGAATTTATGTCCCTATCTTTGAGTATTTGCATTCACTTGGAAAAATATACAAAAATTAATAACTATTACTAATCATAGATATTGGAGTATGGTATGTGTGTAGAAGGGAAATGAGTGAAAGGAAAACATATTTTTTATGTTATTTTGATTTTTAAACCATGTAAATGTATTAATTATTAAAATGACTGAAAAATAGAAAAGATTTGGATAATATAATTAATAAGCTTTATCAAATGGGGTATATGTGAACCATGCACCCCATATTTAGAGACTACATTTAAAATATATTCTCTTAAAATACAAAACATTGGCAAAATTGAACTCTCTTTAGGTTATAAAGCCTCCAAAAGATATTTTAAGATTTAATATCTATAGTCCTCATTCTCTGACTACAATATGATAAAACCAAAAATTAATATATAATCAATACACAAATTTTATTTGGTTATGATAAATGATCCATGGTTCAGGGAGAATAACATTAAAATTATAAAAACACTTAAAATTGAATAATACTTTACATATTATGTATATGGGGTACACCTAAAATGACTATTAGAAGAAAATGGTTAATCATATATATATCATTAATCATATATAATCATATATATATCATATATGATATATATATGAGAGAGAGAGAGAAAGAGAAAGAAAGAGAGAGTTGTGTAGATCAATAGGATAGGATTGAGAGTCTAGAAATAGATACAACATCTACCATTAAATATTTTCAACGAAGGTGCCAATGGAGAAAACGAACCTTTAATGAATGGTGCTGGGACAACTGAATAAACCATATGCAAAAGAACAAAGTTGTACCTCTACCTCATGCCACACACAAAAATTAACTCCCAATGGATCAAAGGTATGAGAGCTAAACCTATTTATCTCTTTGGAGAAAATACAGGTGTAATTATTCATGACTTTGAATTAAGCAATGGTTGCTTAGATATGATACCAAACGTATAAACAGCCAAAGAAACATATTGGACAACAACAAAATTAAACTGAGCTTCAAAGGATACCATTAAGAAAGCGAAAAGACAACCTATAACCCAAATTTTTAAAAAAGATTTTATTTTTAGAGAGAGGGGAAGGGAGAGAGGCAGAGAGGGAGAGAGATATCAGTGTATAGTTGCCTTTCACCTGCCTTGAACTACAGACCTGGCTGGAGGCCTGGCTTACAGCCTGGTTATGTGCCCTGATTGGGAATCGAACCAGCAACCTTTGGGTTCGCAGGCTGACACCTTTCCACTGAGCCACCAGCCAGGGCCTCCCATTTCTTTTTTAATGGGCAAAGAACTTGAATAGACATTCCCAAAGATATACAAGCACATGAAATGGTGCATGGTGCTGGCTCAACATCCTTGAAAGTCAAAGAAATACAAATCAGATCACCATGAGATACCACTTCACACCCACCGGTATGCCTAGTTAGAAAGACAGATAATAGCAATATTGATGGCAACGTGGAAGCATCAAAAAGACTCCATGGCATTTTGGGATGAGACTTACAGAAAGAAAAGGAACTGTTTGGCCAGGGTCCTGGGAGAGCTGTCAGGTGGAAGAGGGTCTTGGAGTTGTTGGGTGGATGCCAAAGCCGACAGAGGAAATAAGAGGGGGCATGCCCGCCTCTGCAGGTGTTTGGAGCCTGGGCAATTCTTTTCGGGAATATTGAGGAGATCGTGGGTGACAGAGGGGGTGGGTTGGACAGGGGAAGTTGTGTGATCCCCACGGCTCTTTCTAGCCCTCCCAGCTTCCGGTGAGGAGCTACATTTTCAGGAGTACATTCAAGTGCTTGTAAAGGCTCAGAAAGAAGCCAGCACTGTCTGGACTAATTAGAGGCAGCTTCCTCAGGTCTCCACAGTCAGCCCTGAAAATACCAAGTACAGCAGCCCTGCTTGGGGCAGCCTCCTCCGGACCACTGGGCACAGGGTGAGGAAATTACACTACATAAAATCACGCTGTGGCCACAGTGACTCAGTGTGAGATACCATCAGGAGACGAGGCTGGGCACTGAGGCTTGAGGCCACCAATAATTGGAGCCATCACACAGGCCTCGTTAGCCTGGCTCCGTACCTGCAAAGCAGACTTATGAAATGCCCCATTCATTTCCTGTCAGAGATTCTATCTGAATCCAGGGTGCTTGCCTCCTGGAGGACGAACTGTTTCTCTTGAAGACCCCCACCCCCCACCTCCACAATGATAAATGCCGAGGAACAATTTCCATGTGGCAAAGCAAACTGCATTCTCCCTATATTTTTTGAAGGATACTCATTCCCTTGCTTAAACATCTGGTATAAGGTGTCGGACCAATTTAACACCGCATCGTTTTCTAGCACATACTTTGGTTCATCTGAGAGAGTACACTTAAAAGCTGTGAAAATGACCTCAGTCACCATAATTTTGCAGCCACAAGCAGGAGAAAGCAGCTGGATTCTGATATTCTGGATGTAAATCTGTCTTGTAAATCTGTCTGAGGTACTTTAGCCTGCTAAGGCTGGGAGTTCCAGGGGAGAGAGACTGAACACATCCACAGAAGACAGAGACAGGATTATAAACAATGTGTTGGCTTCTGCAAGGCAGCCTTGCAGGTAACTACCTGTGTTGATGAGCCCACAAAAATGCTTACTGATATTTAGCACTGCTTTCCACTCTAGCCTATAAAGATAGGAAGGTCAATAAAATCCAGTTGTTGTAATAGGGTTATCCTCACTGCCCTTGGCCTGGACCTGTGGAAATTCTTCGTGGTGTGAATCTGGCTGAAATTCTGAGTATTCTGAGAAGAGAAGCAAGGCTTAGATGCAGGAGCATTGATCCATTATTCTGCATGGCCCCTGAAATTTGCTGAGATGAGGGGCTGCTGGCGTGGCCATGTGGTTCCCAGCCTCAGATTGTCCTCAGCCCCAGCTGGGAGAGACAGATACAGCTTCTCTGAGGGTTACTACAGCAGGACAGGGACCTAGATGGCAGAGCCAGACCCTTGGGACTGCTTGGGATGCTGGGTATTGAAATGGCCGAGGCACGGGAAGAAAAATGACATCCCTGAAATTGTAGCCGTTTATGGGAAGCTAGCAGCCTTTCAAGAGAGGTGGGGTCAGCTTTCCTTCTCTGGCTGCCCAGTTCAGCGCTGCTCTCCTTCAGCCCCAACTCTTCCTCTGCGCCCCTCTCTCCCTCCTCGGAACCCCCACAAACTTCATCTGCCCCTTAGCTGTCCTCTCCCACCCTCTACCTTGTATTAAAGGCAAGAGTCTGGCGCTGCCGGTCTGCACGCTGCTTAAGCACCCAGTTGGAGTGGCCCTCGGCCTCCGTGGTAGGCAGGGCCGGAGGGTGAGCCCTGATGCCTGAGCTGCAGAGAAGGGCCTGCGCTGCCTCTGTCCTTGGCTCACCGCAAGGGCTCTATAAACATTTGTTAAATAGAGGCCTGAGGTTCCAGGCAGAACCACCTCATCACCCTCCACTTCTCAGGCCGCTGCAGGACCAGGGCCTTTGCAGGTGCTCCATGTGCCTCTTCGCTGCCTTGATTTCCCATAGCCCCACGTTTCTGAGTGGTCACAGCCTGGGCTCTGGGACCCTTCTGGATGGGCCATTTGAGATTGCCGCTAGGTTTGTTTGCAGGTAGAGAGAAGACTGTCTCATTTGGGCTGTGAATGGGGTGGGTCCTCTTTCTAAAACCAAGCCGTGTGCTGCGGGAGCCTGGCTCTGCAGCAGCCTGGCCAGCTCTCGGGTCCTGCCCTGGGCCGGTGCTCTCACTTCTCCCTCCCAGGCTGGCAGAAAGGAGGCTGGCAGCGCAACCCTGAAGGCTGGACCTCAGCCCTCTCACGTTTCCCTCTCTCCGAACAGAAATGGAGAATCAAAGCAACCAGCCCATGTCAGAGGGAGGAGGACTGGTTGCCCTGCCAAGAGAGAGTTCCAGGGAGCCTGGGCCAAGTAGCTGCCCAGCTGTGTCACAGAGGAAAGAGGGAGGCACCCATCCAGAGGGGCTGGCACTGGCAGCTGGGGGCTGGCAAAAGCAGCTGTAGGCAGCCTGGGCCGACCCGGAATAGAGAGGGGGAAGGGGACAAAGCATCCGAGACCCCCAAAGTGGGTACCTGAGCCAAAGTGACCTATTGGAAGAGTCCTTTATCATGTGGGAGGGGCTCAGTCCCTGGCAGTGAGCAGCCCCACAGGAAGTGAGGTCTCCACTTCTCTAGCTCTTGCTGCATGTCTCCTGGGAGCTGGGGCCCTCCCCTTCCCAGAGAAGGGTCTCCCCCTTCCCTGGCTCTCTCCCCTTTATCCTTCATGGTCATTTTTCAATAAATCTCTTGTACAATATACATCTATACTCAGGAAGCTGTCTGCTTCTTAGAAGACCTGAACCATCACACGTAGCGTGCATGTGCCTCTGTGTCTGGTTCCTGTCCGCATCATCTGTCAGCGAGAGCCGCCATGTGAAGCAGTAGGGAGGCCCTGACTGCTTCAGGTGCAGGTGCTGGCCTCTTCCACATGGTAAAAGACCTATGGCAGCCAGGAGCTCTAGTGCCCCACGTCGCCCAGGGCAGAGCCCCTGAGAGCAGTCCCGGTCCGTAGGTGGTCATCTGGATTCTGCATGAACATCTCTAGGGAGAGACAACGGCCTCCTCTGGATCCTTGGGAGGGCACTGTAAATTGCTAGAAAATTCTTGCTTAGGTCGGTCAGGCCAAAATAGGCTCAGCTCCCTCCTCCAGTGGTATGACGGACATAGACCCTTCACGTCTCTTTTCTGTGAAGGAGACCTGTGAGAGAGCTCACTTCAGAATGGGAGGGGGCAGAGCACACAGGTGATTGGCGTAGACCCAGTCCCGGGCCTTTTCTCTGGGCAGGGGTGGCTCGGTGGGACTGAGCCCAAAGTTGGGGGTGGTAGAAGCTAATGAGAGGAAGAGCAATGCTTCTGTCAAGCTGTCTGCATCCGCGGGCTGAGCACCCCAACTTTCTCCTTGGAAATAAAACATCCCCCTTTCTCTAAAGGGAGGAAAACATCTGTGCCCCTCTGCCATATGGGTTTCAGTCCTCGCTATAATTCCTAGAAGCCACATGATCTTGAGACATCACTCATATTCTCTGGGTCTCAGTCTCCTCATGTTTAAAATAGGATAATAACATTGACCTTCCAGCCAACGGTTAGTTAAATGACACCTATGCAGCAGCCCGGCTCACAGGTCTGGGCAGTTGGTCCTAGGTGTGAGTTTGGTAGTGTTTGTGAGTAATGGGTTGAGTGATGACCCCTAAAAAAGTATGCCTGTATCCTAATGCCTAGAACCCCTGAATATGACCTTAATTGGATAAAGGGTATTCGTGAATATGATTAAATTAGGATCTTGACATGAGATCACCCTGAATTATCTGGGTGGGTTGCAAGTCAAAAAACAAGTGTCCTTACAGAAGATAGACGAGGTCACCACCCAGACCACAACAGGTGACAGAAGGAACTGCAAAGGTGTCTGGACTGATTACACTGAAGTGAAGACAGAGCTCTTAACAAAAGCAACCCTATCTGCCAGAGCAGATGGCACAAAAGGCCTGCTTGCTTTAATACCCAAGTCTTTGTAAATGAAAAAAGAAAATAACATTTTGGAAGTAATGGAGGTTGTAAGGTGAATGAAACATTATGTAACATCTTGTATGTGTGAAGGAAAAAGAATAGCTACATGGATGTTGACAGAAACCTGAGTTTGGAGAAAGATCCCATTCATGCCCGAAGGATCAAGAACGCCTGCCCACCCACCAGCCTTCCTTCCTTCAAAACATAGTTGTTAAGCTTCGAGTTTGTGCCAGGCATTGTGTGAAGTGTTGGGAAAATAGCTGTGAACAAGGAAGACAGTCTTTCTCCTCCCTGGGCTTGCAGCCTGGGAGGGGAGATGGGTGTTTAACAAAAACATAGATCATTTTAAGTGATGACAGCGATGAGCGCTACAAATTGCCTTGGTGCCCTTGCCAAAGTTCATTGACCACGTGCGTACCTGCGGGTCTGTTTCTGGTTCTCCATTCTGCCCCACGGACACGCGTCTCTCCTTTCACCATCTCGCACAGCCCATCCACCACGGGAAGTCTGGAAGGCAGGGGTGCATATCCTCCAACTTTGTTTTCCCTCGTCTAGTTGCTTTGGCTCCTTTGGATCCCCTGTTTCCCTATCTTAAATGTTAGGATCCACTTTTTAACATTAATTAACCATATATGGCAAGTGTGATGAAGGAAAAGTCCATGGAGCTAAAGATTTTTCAAATGAAATTTTAGCAATTCAACCCGAATGTTAGGCCATAGGTTAGTTAGCGTCTTCTCTTTTTTTCTTGTTCAGGTCTTTATTTTTATTTTTTTCCCCTAGAATTTTATTTTTCTATTTATTTATTTATTTTTAATTTTTAAAAGATTTTATTTATTACTTTTAGAGAGAGGGATAAGGGAGAGAGGCAGAGAGGGAGAAAGACATCAATGTATAGCTGCCTTTCATCTGCCTCCAGCTACAGACCTGGCTGGAGACCTGGTTTGCAACCTGGTTATGTGCCCTGGCTGGAGAATTGAACCAATGACCTTAGGGTTCGCAGGCCAGCACCTTATCTATCCACTGTGCCGCCGGCCAGGGCTATCTTGTTCAGGTTTTTACAAGGGACTGTAAGGTGCTATGACCTTTCGCAAATGGTTTGAGGAGGCTGATGGTTGAATGTGGTCAGAACTATTTGGAATTGCCCGAACCACCCTTTGTGTGCCTTTGCTTCTTTTAATCGTCTTTGAAACAAAGGTGTCAGTGAAGCTGGAGCTATGACCCTGGCCTCTGCAACAGAACGCCCGGGAAAGTGCAGGGAGAGGCTGTTCGAATGGCTGTGGCTCAGTGGACCAGACCACAGAATGTGAGGCTACGGCCACCAGCTTCACAGACACATACCCCTCCTACGAGGGCTGGCAGTTTGCCAAGCAGGGAGAAAGCGAAGAAAGAGAGGTTGCAAGTGGGCAAGTAGAAAGAGGGGATTCTGGCAACTTGCTGGTTTCATTTATAGCTGAACTTTAGGGAGGCAGCCTTTAGGGAGACCTGGGCTGACCAGGTCCCTGGATCCATCAGCCCGGAGCACCCCACTTCCGTAACAAATGACACCAACATTTCAGTGGCTTTAACACGGTGCACATTTATTTCTTACATAAGGCGCAGTCCAATACAGGGTAGGGCCCTTGGCTCTGCAGAATCACTTAAGGTCTTGATGTCCTTCCCTCCTCACTGCTCAGGGGCCTCTCCCTCAGCCAGGGGGGTGGAGCATTTGGGTGTGCCAGGCCGGGAAGTTGTGCTCACCACTTCCACCCACATTCCACTGGCCCAAATCCAGTTGCTGGGCTATATACCTGACTCCAAGGGGAGGCCAGGAAAGGTACTGCAGTGTGTCCAGAGGAGGTAAAGAGCAGTTTCTACCATATTGGCATCTCTGTCCTTCCTTTTTTTTTTTTTTTTTTTTAAACCTCACCCAAGGACATTTTGCTGTTGCTTTTAGAGGGAAAGGAAGGGGGAGAGGAAGAGAGAGAGGAGAGGAGAGAGAGAGAGAGAGAGGGAGAGAGAGAGAGAGAGAGAGAGAGAGAGAGAGATCATCGATGCGAGTGAGAAATATCGATCGGTTGCCTCCTGTACATGCCCTGACCAGGAATTGAACCTGAGGCCTTTTCAGTTCACGAGTTGACATTCCAACCAACTGAGCCACATTGGCCAGGGCTCTCCTTCCTTTTAAAAATGGGTCAGAACAAGTCTGGACCATCAGGAAGGCTCCGTGGAGGAGGCAGCATCGTTGTGGGCCTGGATGGTGCGTTTTGCCTGGAGATGGGGTGCGTGGTGCATGCAGAGGTGCAGAGGTGCTCCATACATGGGGGTGCTTCCCAGTGCCCACTTCCTGGGGCACATGGGCACAGAGCTGGCCTCCCAGCTGACTCAGGATGGGGTGGTGTCATTTGGAAGGACTAAGGAGTGTATCTTACACCAAATATCTCAGGCTGTCTGACCTGCACAAATGAGTACAAATCTCATTTCTTTTCATAAGGATAAATCATGGTCATTTTGTGAACCAGGAAGGTGTTTTTATAGTCAATAATTATATATTCATTGACAAAATGTAATAAAAATCATTCTTCTCTTCATTTACTTACGTGTGATTCTTCTATAGTCATCATGTAATTACTAATATTTTTTTAGTGACAGTAGTAAGACTATGGGCCACCCTGGCTGGTGGCACAGTGGATAAGGCACTGGCGGGTGAACCCAAAGTTTGCTGATTCAATTCCCAGTCAGGGCACATAACCAGGTTGCAAGCCAGGTCTCCAGCCAGGTCATTAGCTGGAGGCAGGTGAAAGACAACCATACATTGATGCTTCTCTCCCTCTCTGCCTCCCTCCCTGCCCTTCTCTCTGAAAATAATAAATAAAATCTTAAAAACAAAAAAAGGTAAATGGGCCACCATGTCCCAAATCGCAGATGCCTTATTAGACAGAGAGAGTCGGGGAAAGGGGCTGTTTTCTTGGAGAAGACTCTGGCAATGCTCAGAGCACATTTGTCAGGTCATTTGGAATGGGTGGTTCCCAAACCATTGGCCAGTGCTGACAGAATGTGCTGCAGCTGCCTTCAGTGTGTTCTCAGCACCCGCCCTCTCACCCTGGACACTCAACATCTCAGAGAATATACCCCCTGTGTCTGGCTGATGGCAGACCTGCCTGTACTCTAAGGACCCTGTCCCCCGGAGAGAAGCACACTGAGTGCATTTGCAGGACTTTTCCTGCCCTGTCCTTTCCTCCAGCTCCTCCCTCTCCTATATAGCCAGGATGAAGATTGATGTTCTTTTTCCCAGAATATCATTTAGAAGGGCAAGGACTATTTCAAAAGACCAGATCTATGACCACTGCGAACTGCCTGTACCCAGCGTCTGCACAGCTGTTCTAGGGCTCTTCCATTATTCACAAGGAACACTGCAAGAATTGCTGGGGGAGGAGGAACATTATGTACATCTACTCAGGTTGTACTGCCCAGTTCCGGGGGCCGGGGGTGTTGCCTCTCACGCAGACTACAGTGTGTACCCACTGCAGGACTGTAGGTGGGCGGTTCTTCTGCAGAATCCTGGACACAGCTAAGGATGCAAGGAGACAGCTAGGAAAACCCTGGCTGGTGTTGACAGGCTTTCTCTAATCTAGTGATATAAACATGCTCATACTTCTTGTCAGCTGTTAACACAAAGGGGATGGCATTTGGGTGGCAGGACCTCAAAGCCACTGACTGGACTTGCTGGTCCGGGTAAAGCCATGCTGCGCAGCTCCTCAGCCCAGCTGCCCTTCAGCCAAAAAGGTGAACAAGTGATGTAATCTTTTCCTCTGGGAGTTGGGCCACAGGGTCCTGCCTTCCACGGCCAGAGCCACCATTCAGAATAAGACAAATAAACTTGTCTGGGAGGAGTTAACTGAGCCCTTCTGTGAGATGTTGGCAACAGTCAAAATCACAGAACAAACCCAAGGATTCAGACAAGCACTCACATGTATTATGTATGTCACATGTAGACAGTCACACACACCTGCGTGAATACCTCAGTACTCAGGAATGCTGGGGAACCCAGCAGAGGGTGCAGGGCACAGTGGGTGCACAAGTGCCCATTAGAAACTCTGAAAAGCAGACTGGTGCACCCTGGGAGCTAAAACTGTACCCTTTTGAAAAATAAGCCCAGAGGATGAACTGGGCTCGCCCCATCCACTGTTTTAATTAATACATGGCACAGCTGGTGTACGGGAGGCTGAAGCCTGAGTTGCATGAATGCAAAATTATAAGCATGTCAACACACTTGGATGGCTGCCGTGATCAGAATACTTTGGTGAAATAAAGAGATTCAGCAAGAGATGCCAATAAGCAAGCACACAGCGTGTCAGGCACTCATCACCTTCCCTCTGGCACCAATGACCACTGGCCAGGACAGCCCTACAGTGACAAAGGGATTAGAAATAGCTGCCCCTCCCCCACCAGCCCAGCTAGTCGGCCAGCTGCCTGCAGCTCCTCCCCTAC
The DNA here is from genome assembly GCA_004026585.1 of Noctilio leporinus. Classification (NCBI taxonomy): domain Eukaryota; kingdom Metazoa; phylum Chordata; class Mammalia; order Chiroptera; family Noctilionidae; genus Noctilio; species Noctilio leporinus. Next base: position 100,134 of record PVIW01001049.1, on the reverse strand, counting down.
CCACCAGAGCAAGGTACCCCTTGGGGCGTCCCCTCCTCCTCCAGTGCAGTCGACTACACCTCTCTCTCCTGCCAGTAATTCTGCAGACACTTGCCGAACTACTGCTGGGGTGGGGGTGGGGGTGGGGGCACTGAGACCCTGGAAGGCTGTGACTTGTGAGCTAAGGTCTTTGCCCTCAATAAGCCCCCAGTCTAGCTGGGGAGACAGACCTAAACTTCAGGAACTCGGGTTCTTCTTGCGAGCTGAGGGCTTCTCTGTGCTTTATCCCAGAGACTGAGCCAGTGCCTGGTGCATACCAGGCTCAGTAACAAGAGCCGTGTAAATGAACGTGCCTTTGACCAAGTGCTATGCAAGAGAGGAAGGTGTTGTGTCTCCTGAAAGAGGAGGGAAGTTTGGCTTTGGTGGCCTTTGAGCCAAACCTTGGAGGATGGGGGCAATGTCAGAAGAGAAACTTACTTGAGAGAGGAGAGGGGTGAAGGGAACACACACACAGAGGTTGGAAGTGTCTGCACAAAGGCAAATGAATGGCCTGGCAGGAGTGTTGGGGCAATGATGGCATAAAGGATGGGACGGGGAGAGGCTGCTCTGTGGAGGCACAAGGGGAAGGCTGAACAGATCACATAGGGCCTTGAGTGGCGTGTGGATGATTTTGAGCCTTACTCGGTAGGATAAATGGGAGCCAAGGCAGGCTGTTTCATCCAGACCAGTGCTGGCTCAGCTTGGCCTGCCATTGTCCATGAGCAGCTAAGACAGGGCCAGCATGGAGGTGCAGAGGGAAGAGGGAGCAGGTGGAGCTGCAGAAGGCCCAAGGGGCATGGTGTCATTATGTTAATGCTAGACTGACACAGTTGAGTAGATGACCTTTGGCCCAGGTGGCCTCTGGGTCATATAGAAATTCCTCTGCTTCTATAGAAATGTACAGGAAATGATTTAGAAGTACTTCCTTAAATTGGTGTGGTTTGTCAAACTCAAGAACTTGTCTGGGGATCCCCAAGAGTCATTGGCTTTCAGCTGAAAAATCTTGTTCTAGCTACTCTGCTATCGTCCTTGTGGCTGACAAGGGCTACCAGGGAACTTTAGATACAGAGTACAGTTTTTGATTTGGGTCCAATTGTATTATGCACTTTTCATGGGCTGACACTAGGGTACCTATGAGAAGATTGATATGTTTCTTGAAAAGACACTGTTGAAGATTTCCTTATAATATGACAGTTCTCTTTTTGAAGACCCATGTGAGAAATTCCTCTCAGGTCTTAGAAATAGAAAGAGTTGACCTTCTCCTAAACAACTGGTTTACGCTCACTAAATCTGTGCTCTTAGTCTTGAAATTGATTGTATTTCCCTCCTTGCATTGGCTGCTAGGAAGCTCAGAGGCAAAATTTGGCTCACCTCCGGCAAAGTATATAAGGCTCAACATGACTCTTCTTTCCCTTCCAATGTCCTCTCTGGCATTTAAAAAATTTGTTCCATAATTTCTTTTGTAAGCCATCAACAATCAAATGAATATAGCAAGGGGATAAAAAGTGAAATTAGATTCATAATCATGAATGTTAAACTGGGGAAAAAGCTTTTGAGGAAATCTGGACCTGCCCTTAAATTACAGAGAATGCAACTAGGACTTTGGGAAGAATGATGTGTCAGGTGCCTCAGTCCACTGGGTGTGGGTGGGGGCAGGACCTCTACCCAGGTGTCTTGTCCCGACCCCTCCTCTGTCTGATGTGTCACTGAGCCACAGTCCAGACGAGGACTTTTCCAACCCCTTCCATGCAGCTTCATGAAATCACCCCCAGAATGATTACCCAGTGGGCTGCTCTGGCCTCCCCTAAGGGATTCTCTTGGCTTCTCCAGCCAGGTTAAGGTGCCCCAACACCTTCTCTCAGGGCCAAGGGAAGGTGGACTCTTCTGCATCGTACAGGGGGCAGGATGTGGATGTTTAAAACAGCACTTACTTTAAATAAAATCATTCTGATGTGAACTCCAGTCCCTGCAGTGAGCGGGCTGTTTGTGCCTGTTAGGAGCCAGAGCAGTGAACGCTTCATTTCCTCGCGCGGGGGTGGGGTGGGGCGGGGTGTGTGTTCATGATGATCCTTGAGAGAGACTGAGAGCTGGGATGACAGCTTCTCTCCTCTGTTGACCCCCAGGCAGCAGTAAATCAGCCTCTTCACTTCACTGGTAAATTTTAAACAGCTGCGTTGTTGCAAATCCACAGGGAAGAGATCTCTAGCCTGAGAAATGATGGGCCAGTAGCGGTGGAAAGAAATGATTCCTTCTTTTTCATTTTTCATAGCTTTTATAACAAATGAGACTCTTTCTGCCTAGAAAGCTAGTTAACAGCCAAACTTCCTTTGGGGTGTTCTGGGGGCTCCCTTCCTCTGAGGTCCTCAGCCCCTGAGCAGTAGAATCTTTCTGGGCTTGACTGACTTGATGGTGGGGGTGAAATGCAGTGTTGGAAATGAAGCAGATCCATGAGTCTCTCAGGCCAGGAGACCAAGGGACCAGAGTGGGCCTGTGTCCGGGGTCCCAGGTCCAGGCAGTGGCATTCTCTCAGCTCTCACCATGTGCTCGAAGCTGTGCCTAAGATCAGGGTGGGCTCTGAGGATTTGGGGATCTGGGCGGTCCTGGAAAACAAGCCTTTGCTGCCTCAAGCTCTCAGCCGAGTCAGCATATCCTCAGGAAGCCCTGCCAGGACCTCCTGACCAGGTCTCACCAGACCATCATCCTCTCCTTCTTGGTACTTGTGATCATTGCAATTTCATGTGAATTTGTGTTATTGTTCATGTGACACCTGTCTTCCAAAGAACCGTGTGTGGTCTTTGAGGGCAGGTAAAGGGATGGGTCTCACCATTGGGCTGAGCCTGTCACTGATGCCATGTTTTTCAGTTAAATGAATACATGATTGAATAAGTGCATCTTTGGACTTGTTAAGCATCTATTATCCTTGAATTGGACCTGGTACCTCATGAGGTGGGGTGGGTGGGAAGACTATGCTGGGGAGAGATGCTTCTCCAGTCCTTAATTTTGGGCGGGGATTGCTCCCAGGCAGATGGGCTTAGGGTGTGAGGGCTGTGGTTCTGGGAGGAGAATGTGAGCCTCCGCTCAGCGGGTGGTCCTGGGAGAGGCCTGGACACTGTGATCAGAGCCGACCATGAAAGTATCTGAGCAGCTGGACATGCTGGAGCTCTGATCCAGGTTTCCATTTCATAAACATGATGATGAAGCAGGTGGGTACAGCTTGAAGTTTATACATGTGCTTTGAAATCTATGTTTTTATTTTTAAAAATTAATGAAAGAAGAAGAAAATAGAGTGTACATGTATACAAACCTCTGTAATAGTCATGGAAATTTAAACTTAAATTTAAACAAAAATGAGACGCCAATTCCATCCGACAGTTTGGCAAAAAAGAAAATGACCTGACCAGGCCATGACTGGCAAAGAGCTGGGGAGACCCTCATGGGCCACTGCAGGGAGGTAAATCGGTAAACTGCTCTTCAAGTGCTTTGTGGGTATCTGATTAACTCTAAAATGTGCACACCCAAGGACCCACTGATCCATTTCTAGATGCATGTTCTAGTCTAGAGCAATGGTTCTCAGACAGTAGTTTGCATGGGAACCAGCTGGAGGGTTTGCTACAGCAGGTTGCCTGGGCTCAGGACCAGGGTTTCTGATTCAGTCTGGGATGCAGCCTGAGAATTTGCATTCCTACCAAGGGCTCGAGCAATGCGGATGCTGCTGAGACCACACTTTGAGAACACTGTTCTGGTTCAACCTTGCTTACGTGCACAGGAAACATGGTTATTTCTTACAGAAAAATATTAGATACAAACCCAAAGTGCAGCAGTGAAGGAGTATACAAAGATACTGTAGTATACGACCCAGGGGGTTATTATACAGCATTTAGTGAATAAAGCAAGTTTATTTCCACAGCGATAGCAAGTTGCAGGGTGTTTATAATATCATTTTACTGGTAAGTTTAAAAGCAATTTTAAAATCCAATTCTAAGTAATCAGTGTAATACAAGTACTAAACATAGACTGACTGCACATCTAATCTATAAAAGTGGCCTCTGGAGAGGGAGGGAGGGGATTAGGACCAGGGAAAGAGATTACAGGGGCTTCTATACAGTCTGCTCTTTTACTCTTTAATAAAATAAGATCTAAATAAAATATGACCTTTCTTCACTTCATGGGGGCAGACACATGGTGTTTATTGTATTACTTTGGGTGCTTTTCTATATTCTTAAAATGAATTTTTAAAAACAGTAATGCACAATCATTATAGAAAATTAGAAAATGCAGAAAGTATAAAGACAGAAATTAAAATCGCTCACAAACTCACTCTAAACACTTTGATAGTCTTTCTGCTTTGATTTACTCACACAAAAGAAAACAGGAATCTTACACACTATTGACATTTGCATTCCTGCTTTTGTGGCTTAATGTGACATTTTAAGTAGTTTCCTATCCATTAAACTGTTTTGAGTAAAAATTTTTTTTAATTAGTTACATAATAACCCACCCTATGGTGGTATTTTATTCAAACAATCCTCTGTAAATGTTTCAGGTTTCTAGGTTTTCACTCATAAGTAACAAGGTGATAAACATCTTAATATACCCAGCTGTGAACAGGTTACTTCTTTATTTGCTTGGGGCACCAATGTCCCTGAGTTTTGGGCCACCAGGCATGACCCATCTGTCCCACTGTGCCTGGGATAGGGTGGCTTGCGGTATGAGCAATACAGGCGTGGGTGGGAGCAGGCCTTGGGGACCAGCAAGTTCCCGAGTGCTGGAAGTCCTGTCCTGGGCAATCCGAAGCACGTAGAGTGAGCTGCCAGCCGTTCCTCGCTCCATTCATTCACTGCACAGGTTTATCAGGTCCCTTCCATGCTCAGGACCTGTGTGACCTTGGGGCAGGGATGTGAGGCCGTCAGGAATGGTGAGGCCTGGTCTAGATAGGAGATGTGGAACCTCCACAAATGTTACCATTTGAGGTGTGAAGTGGGAGTGAGACCGAAGAAAGGCTGCAGGAGTTGTGGGGGTGACCTCGGCAGCTCTGTGCAATGACACAGCTGGCGAGTTTTCAGAAAGAACGTTACATCAGTAGTAGGTGGATTTAAAAATTTTTTTAAATCTTTTTACCAGGTGTAGTGAGGTATAATTTGCATATCATAAAATCCAGCCATTACAAATGTATAATTCAATGATTTTTAGGAACTTTATCTAGTGGCACAGCCATCATCATAAATCTGTTTTAGAACATTTTCATCCTCCCAGAATATCTCACGTACCATTCACAGTTCACCCCCACTCCCTCCATCCTGAGGCAACCACCAACCTACCTTTTGACTCTAAAATTTGCAGGATTATCTTTTGAAGGCTGGGAAGTGTACCTGAAATTAAGGTCATCGCAGGGCAAGTGCGAAGCCTGGAGGCACGGGAGGTGCCACCTGAACTAGGACGCTTCAGATAGGTAGGAACCCTACCTTTTTTCCCTTGTCCCTTTTGGGTGGCTGGCTTCCTGTTCTTCCCACAGCCTCCAGGCTCACTCAGGTGGATGCAGTGAGGCCTGTGGCTTTGAAAAGACTTTGGCTGTGGGTTCTCTGGCTTGTGGTCATTGACTATATATGTGGGTTCTCTGGCTTGTGGTCATTGACTATATAGCAGGCTGGGAAGGCCCGGGAGGCCACCAGGAGCTCCAGATGACATGGAAGAGACGTCTTCACAACACAAGGGTTTCTACCCTCTTGCCATGAAGGGGCCCTTGTCATCTCTGCCCACCTTAGACCCAAACATTTTACAAGCGGATCATCTGTTCAGGCTGTCTGCCTTTTTATAGTCAGGCATGCTTTGAGATGCTCTGTGCAAGATTCTTTAAAATAACACTCCCCTTCTCCATTTCAAAAGTAAGGTACACTATGATCTCACTTGCATTTAACTCCTGCTGCATTTGGAGGGGTGTACTTCCTGCCTTCCCCCACCCCCACCCCCTTGTCTGGCTGGCATTTTGTTGGCTTCCATTAAACCCCATGGGGCGGGGGTGGTGGTGTAGATGAGGGGGCAGCAGGCAGGCTTTTTCAGGTCAGGGGGTCCTGGTCCTGACCCTGGGGATCCGACTCTGGCTTGGAAACTGGCTGCTTCTGGCTCTTTGAACCACTTGTTTGACTGAGATCTTCGTTTTTCCCTCTGACAATGAGCCACATGGCCAGCTCTGGGGAGAGGGTCCCTGTGCTGGGAGCATGATCTGCTGTGCAAGAAGAGATTCATGCTTGGGTGGTCAGCAGCTCTAAACTCTCCAAGAGTATCTGGGCAGCAGGTTGAAACACATCCGAGATAACTCAATTTTTACAGAGGCGATTTCCATTCATCGTTAATAACTCTCCCAACTGAGGCAATTAAGTGGACCTAGTGTTAAAAAAAGAGCTCCACATTCATTTCACATCTGTCTAATTATCTTGAAGCTCGCAGATCCTGGAAGAGAGGAAAAAACAGGCTCCATTCTGTTTCTTTGTATTGTGCATTATTCCTCTCTGGGTTTGGCTTCAGCCCAAAAGGGCAACAGCCTCTGGGATGTATGTGTGTGCATGTACATGCATGTGCATATATGTGCATGTGTGTGTGTGTGTGTATGTGTAAGAAAGAGAGAGGGGGAGAGAGAGACCCCAGCGGTCCAGGCTAGAGGGAAGGGCACTAACTGTGAAGTCTGAAGAACCCTTCAGGGCTGGGGCTGGGGGCTAGGGCAGAAGCTGAGTGAGGAAGGAGAAGACAGCAGAGCCTCTCTGCTGGGATTTCAGGGTCAGAGGACAGGAAATAGAGTAGCAGCTCTCTGGGCTTTTCCCAGACAGGGCAGGAGGGAGGCTGGAGGGATGCTGACCCTAAGCTGAAGGGTAGGGGACAGCAGGATGAAGTGGCTGTCACAGGGCGCCTCCTGTCTCCAGGCAGTGTTAGGTAGTGAAGGTGTACTCTCCCATTTTAGCATTCCCAAGTTGTCTGAGTTACATATCAACATCTACATTTTGGACATAAGGAAATGAGGGCTCCCATAGGCCATGTGACTTGCTCAAAGCCATACAGCCGAGTGGCAGTCCAGCTGGCCTGACCTCCATGTCTTGGCATTTCCCCTACTCCCCACCACTGGTAACTCTGCAGCTCCGCCTGGCACGCTCCGGGACTCTGCTGCTGAAGCAGAAAAAGCCAAACAACGTGTGTTTTCCACTGTGATGGGTATAAAGCGCTCAGGTTTTCTTCTTCAGGGAGTAGACATGATCATTAAAGAATTCCCAGAGAATCTAATGAAGCTGGTCAAGGAGGATTCTTGCTCAGTGTTCTTCTCTAGGGCAGATTCTAAAGATGGGAACTGATTCCTATTCTCCAGCAGCACTTCCCACAAAAACACTTGGGTTTCCAGGGAGGTTATGCTCAGCCTGTGTGATCGGGAACACTTGGGCTTCCTCCACAAGGGTGCTGGGAGGCAGCCCCTGCCTCGAGCCAAGGATGGAGGCATGAAAGTGAAAGCCAAGGGCGTGACTGTGGGGCAAGGGGGCAGCTGGACCTGGCCTTGTAGGTGGGCCTGCTCCATGGGGACGGGATTGAAGAGTTTGGATGATGTGCTGGATGCCAGCATCCTAGGGCAACGATGTTCAAAGGGAGGGATGCAAACCCCTGCAGGTAGCAGATGTAGCCACAGGGTTTCAAGCATTGCAAATTTGAAAGTTCTTTCAAATTTGGGATGAGTCATTCAGCCTCTCTGACTGTTTGCTTCCCCATTTGACCCACTGGGGAAAAGACATATAATTCCGGCCCTTCCTACTTCCTTGGGCCATTGTTTCCAACTCCCTCATTCTAAGACACTGCCCTGATTCTGCTAGCACCTCAGTTGGTGCCTCCCCAGGCAACAACGGGACAGTGCCCCTTGCTGATGATGCTCTTTAGAAAAGAGCATCGCATAATGCTCTTTTCTAAAGCTGAGCCCCAGATGCACCTGCATTCACCCTAACCCTTCCCCACCACAACAAAGCAAACTAGGTCCTCATCCTTTAAGGGATATGAAGCCTCCAGGCCCTAAACAAAGGGGAGGCCTCTTTTAAGGATTAATCAAGTCACCCCAAACCTTCAGGACACAAAGCCTTCCCAGGTCCTAAACATGTTTCTGTTGAAGAGTGAGCTTGGCATTGGAAATGGAGAATCCAGGCTCAGACTGAAATATTCTGTATCCAGATATACAGGATGGTGCAGTGCTGGCAGTAATAACAAGTTTTAAAAACTGTGACTCTTCTGTTCCCCAAATATAACGCTAATGTTTCCAGGGACTATTGTAGTTTTCAAGATAAAATGAAAGATATAGATAAAACTTTTAAATGATGTCTTTCATATAGGGTATGGCAAAAGTAAGCTTAAAGTTGTGAGTACACAAGAGTTTGTTCTTGTATTATTATTATTTATCAACTATTGTATTATTTTCCATATGAACAACTATAAACATGCTTTTGCTCCATCCTGTATCTGTGTTCAACAAAGTAGTTAAAAGTTATTTTATTAACTTAAATGATTTATTCTAGGTATTGACAATCTTCATCTTATTTTATCTTATAAAATGTTTCATATTTTATACCTCTTATTTGTAATATGCTGACTATGGGTCAATTGTGGGGCATTTTTTAAGCAAAATTTAGTTTTTATCTCATAGAAAATTTGATAATAAAATATGCTTTTTATAATTCCCACTCCCTAAAAAGCTTATAATTTTGGCTTCATATTGCATTATTTACAAATTTTATAAATTAATTGATAATTGGTAACCATATATTGAGCTGTTATTTTGTTTTTATAACTTATGAAATAGATTTAACAATTATATTGGATCAAAATCATGTAAATATTGACCTGACTATTTTTAGGGCACTATCTTGGATGACATTCATTACAAAATTTATTTTCCAGTGGATTTTAAGGTATTTTTTAAAATGTCCTTTACTTTTATGATAGAAAGTAAGCCTGGTTTGGCTGGAATCAGTGGCATTGATTAAATAACCACTCCATCTTTGTCTCCCCTCTTGCAGTGGGCTTGTGGGTTCCGTGGATTACATGTACGTACCATGCATCTCGAATCCTGATGAAGCTACCTGTTGCTTTGCTGGTCTGCTAAGAGCACACCCTCTCATCCTCCAGGTATGCTCTGTTTCCTCCAGCCACGGTATATATAGATGGCAAACAACCACCTCCTTTGCAACTCCTCCCGTCAAGAAGTGAAGTTGGCTTGTTTAGTCTTTAGTCCTGAACTTGACTTGTGACTTGCTTTGATCAATAGAATGTGGCAGGAGTGATATTGTGTGGGTTCCAAATCTTGGCCTTGAAAAGCAGTATCTGCTCTTGCTGCCTTGGAATCCTACTCTCAAGGGAGTGCTAATCTGTGAGAGAGGCCATGAGGAATAGAACTGAGATAACACGTTCAGGGCTTTGCTCTTTTGGAAATGGCTGTTTATAAAAACGTGGGCTCCCATCCCACATTGTGGGCTTGTTACTGAAAGATGGCAGCTGACGCAGGATGGTATTTCTTTCTTTCTTTTTTCTATTTTATTTTATTTTATTTATTTTTATTTTTATTTTTTTTTAAAGATTTTATTTCATTATTTTCAGAAAGAGGGGCAGGGAGAGAGGCAGAGAGGGAGAGAGACATCATGTATGGTTGCGTTTCATCTGCCTCCAGCCACAGACCTGACTGGAGACCTGGCTTGCAACCTTGTTATGTGCCCTGGCTGGGGAATCGAACCTGCGACCCTTGGGTTCGCAGGCTGGCGCCTTAACCACTGTGCTACCATCCAGGGCTTTTTTTTTTTTTTTTAAGATTTTATTTTATTATTTTTAGAAAGAGGGGAAGGGAGAGAGGCAGAAAGGGAGAAAGACATCAATGTATGGTTGTGTTTCACCTGCCTCTAGCCACAGACCTGACTGGAGAGCTGGTTCGCAACCTTGTTATGTGCCCTGGCTGGGGAATCGAATCTGCGACCTTTGGGTTCGCAGGCCGGCGCCTTATCCACCTTGCTACCAGCCAGGGCCAGGATGGTATTTCTTAACTCCCTTGGTGCTCAGGTATGGCCATGTAAGTGGCTCTCGCCAGCAGCTGTGATACCTGAGGAATGACGTTTGCTACCTCTTGGCTGAGGGTTTGGAAGCTGATGAGGTTTCTTCACTTTCTGGTTCTGCTTCTGTTGACTGGAAGCAGAGGACTGCCAGGCCCTGGGGGTGATGCCACGACAAGATCCAGTGAGTGTGGGTTCCTGGTCACCAGCTGACACAGTGCCCACGAGTAAGGAATGCTGCCATGGGAATGCTCCAAGAGTCATAAACAAACTTTCATCGTATTGAGACTCTGAAAGTGTAAGACGTGTTTAGTAAAGTAGGTAGTTAATACAAAAGCCCACGATTATAAATTAGTCTGTGGGGCACTGTCGCAAGCTCTTTCCATCTATGAACCCACTTCATTCTCTGCACAATCCCACAAGGTAGTGCTCTTTCCCCCACTTTCACAGGGCAGGAAACTGGTTCTTAAAAGGGTCAAGTGACTCTCCCAAGAGCACACATCTAGCATCAAGTGGGCTGCGATTGGATCTGGAAAATCCCAACCTGGATGCTCGGGTCCTGGTGGCAGAGTCACCATTTGAGCTCACACAAGCCGTTTCCCACCTGGTTCCTGTTTTTCCATCGATAAGATGGATTAGGAGTGAGGAGGCTAACATTAACGAGTTCTCCCACACAACAGTAGAATCCTTGGTTTCTGTGATCTCAGGTTTGAAACTGGAACACAGGTACAGGTGAACCATGAGGAGAATAGACAGCAGAGCAGGACTGAAAGTTGGCTTCTCAAGCCCCTGGAGCGCCACCCTGGTCCCCTGACTCTTACATGCACATAGTCAGCAGGGGGACGGTGGATGCTGGGCTGACCTGGCAAACGCAAGAGCTGCCGTTTCTGTGATTCAGGAGACAGGAGTGAAGGTGTGTGATGACTTTACTCAACAGCATCCCAGGACTAGCCCCACATGCCCCCTCTCAGCACCCCCAAAACCTAGCGAGGGGCACTGTCCCGTTGCTGCCTGGGGAGGCACCGACTGAGGTGCTAGCAGAATCAGGGCAGTGTCTTAGGATGAGGGAGTTGGAGACAATGACCCAAGGAAGTAGGAAGGGCCCGAATTATATGTCTTTTCCCCAGTGGGCCAAAAGGGGAAGCAAATGGTCAGAGAGGCTGAATGACTCATCCCAAACCATCCAGTGAGTTGTGGGCTAGACCTAGGGCCCAGCTTTGGCTACTGATCCTGGGCTTTTCCCCATCATCATGCTGCCTGCTGCTTTGAGACAGGATCGGCTGCGTTGAGTCATTTAACTGTTACTTTGTTCAGGTGAATGTTTTGTTTAAGCTTCTTCTGCGTACAGGATATTTCGAATGTAGCTGGGAGAAGTTCCTACTGCTGGGAATTCCCACACAAATGAGGACAGCTGGGGAGGATGGCGAGCAGGCCTGCTGACCGCAGGCCCTTAAGATACCCTGCCTCCCCTGGAAGGGCTGTGCAGGAAATCCTATCTCCCCGACCCTGAGGAGTTGCACCTGCAAGGCCTTTGCCTTCCATGAGCTCTCTGCTCAGTCAGACCCCTGACATTCTGAGAGGAGATCTGGGCTCTGCTTCTGGCCTAGAGAGTCGCCAGCTACATGATTCAGCCAGACGCCCCCGATCCCTTATTGGGGTGAAGGGGTGGGGGCGGGCTGGACTAAGTGGTCTCTAAAGCTCCTGTGACACTAGTCCTGCAGGAAAGAGAAAGGTATTTGGATTTAGAATTGTTTTTCTTTCTTTCTTTTTTTCTTTTTTTAACTCAGCAAGCTTTGAAACCCTGCATTTCCAAAGGGAGCCTGACTAGGTAACGTATAGATACTAATATAACCTTATCATTCATAACACATATTACCTATATGTTTTCTCACACAAATGGGAGGGGGAAAATGCTTAGCAGAAAAGACTTATGCTCAGGACTCTGGGATGGAAGTTGGGCTGTACTTTTAGCTCCATCATTTCTTGTTTCCTCAGGTTTTGCCTCTCCCACGTGGTCCTGGCTCAGCCATGGCTGATTGAGCATCTAGGTCCATTGCTAGGCACGTTCATAAACAGGATTCAATGGACTCCTTTTGTGCTCTGGTTAGTTCTCCAGAGCTGGTTTTGCCTCTGTCCACACAGACTTGTAAACTGTCTTCCTGTAGCTCCAAGGCTGTCACAGGGTGGAGACATGGAGGGGGTTGCCCTACCTGGTGAGGAATTCGGCTAAACGAGGTCCTAACTCACCCTGATTCTAGAGGATTCAGATCTGAGAAGCTCTGCCTCAGCCATGTTAGTCAGAAACCCAACTCACACTTGTCTAAAAACAAAGGGGAGTTTTTGGCTCAGGAAACTGGGAAAGACAAGGATGGAGTAGACATTAGCACTACTGAATTAGGGGCTCAACAATATTGTCAACTCTTTCTCTCTTTCTCCGGATCTCAGTTTTCATTCTTTTCTGTTACAGAAATGATTACCTGGGGTGGGGTGGAGGAAGGGAAAGTCCTGGTGCAGACAACCCAGTTTAAACCACTCCAGCAGTGACCTTAGAAAGGAGACCTCGGTGTACACAAGTCCCAGGGGAGAGCTCTAATTGGCTGGCTTAGGCCACATGTCTACCTCTGGGACCAACACCATGACCAGGCTAGTTAAGGGCAGCTAGGTACGACCACTGACAGTCAAATAGAGTCATATGGGCTGGGTCACATGAGAGGAGCAGTTTTGTAAATGAGGAGAATAGTGTTATTGGAGAGGGAGTCAGAGAGAGAGTGTGAAAGATCAAAACAGTAGGTATCCACTGATGGTGTTACATCAGTCAGTGACCAGTAACAAGGATGGGGAAAACATAACAGGAATAACTGTTAGGTATAATGTTCATTGCTAACTAGGTACCCCGACGGTAAAAGGTGGGACAGAGGCAATGACTGCGGGTAGCAGCCACCACTCCTCTGGCTGAGAGAGCAAAGGGAAAATTTAGAAATGGGGAGGAGCCCTGCAGAGCTGAAACGCTGCCATCGGAGCTGGGAGGGCCGTGGGCCTGGGATCCAGACCTCGAGCCGCTGAGGACGGTGTCTCCTGTGGGGCAGACTGGTGGGAACTGCTTCTACGAGAGTTGGAAAATCGGCCAGTTGGATTCGGCGGCGGCTGCTTTGGCATTGTCTGCAGCGGTGAGTGGTGGCTGGGACGGAGCTCACAGCAACAGGAACTCCACAGGATGCAGACAGGCACAAACAGGAAAGAGTGAGCCCAGTCTCCCTCCTCCAGCCTGGGAGGCTCCTGCTAGCGCTGCCTATGGGCAGAGTGGATCCCCCAGCCTGCTGTCAACAGGGACATGTGAGCCCAGAATCCCAGCTCCAGCAGTGACTTAGTCACTGGCCAGATGTCTTACTCCAGGTGTTCTGGTCAGCGCCACCTCCAGAACAGCAGTCCATCTCCCTCGGGGACATGCCTCACCTCTCTGTGTGTCTGTCCTTCTCAGGGGCTAATACCCTTCTGGGCAGAGCAGACCCTAGTAAGTGTGTGTTACGCTGAAGAGTTGTACTGTAACAGAAAATTCAGCAGGGTGTAGGAGGTTAGCCATAGATAAGGGAGCTAATTTAGAGCAGGCTCTGTTTTTCCATGCCAGGTCCCTCTTCTTTGTTCCCTGTTCGTGCTGCCCTGCCCCCCTTGCTTCTGTATTTCCCGGCCAATGCACCTGCTCAAGGCCTTTTCTTTACTCCCCGTTTGTCCCTGCCTCTGCCCACTCCCCAAAAGTATATAAGGGGGAGGAGACCCGTGCTCAGGGCCCAAAATTTGGAGACTGACTCCTCTGGGTCCGCGCATGTAATAACGTGCCTGCTTTTTCACTCATCTCGGTGTTCCGCCTGAGTCTGTTCGCGTAACAGTACGACAGGTGCGTAGGACAGTTGAGTCCTGGGGCAGCCCTGCAGCCCTCCCTGTCCAGCTTTTAGCGGTCTGTCTTTCCTGGGGAACATGATTCCAGGCTCTCCCTAGAGTGCTCTGTGGGGCCAGGAGCAGGTGTTGAACCCTGGACTGTAAACAAGCCCAGACCTGGGTGATGTGCCCACAACCCCTTCCTCATCCTCACTCACTTTCCCAGCTCCACCACTTCTATGCTGTGTGGCTTTGGGCACATTATTGGCCCATTTAGAGCCTCAGCTTCCTGACAGTGGCTCTTCAGTCTGTAAATCTCTGCACCAGGAGACAAAAAGACTTCTGGTTTTCTCCTCTTGTCTCCTGTTCCTTACAGGACTGATAACTTAGCCTAGTAACATATCCTAATTATGCTTTGCAAGACAGTCAGTACGTAGCAAGACAAGATCTGTTTAGCTCAGGGGGAAAATGTAAAGACTCAGGGTGACTTGAATGTGCTGGGCAGAGCTCTGGGGCGGCTGCAGGATGAAGCAGGGCCCTAGGGTGTGGAGAGGGGCATCAAAGGAGGAGAGAGAATCCAAGAGGGAGAAAGGGCTCTGTGTCAGCCCTACGGAAGCAGAACAGGAGAGAACCATCCTCTGGTGCTCAGTGAATTTCTGTGCAATTGAGCAGGACTTCCCAGGTGAGGGCTGAGCTTCCTGTCTCTAGGTGCTTCAAGGAAGGACAACAGAGGGGCAGGCCTGGTGGAGACAAAGAACAAGAACGTGCAAAGATTTAACGTGGCCATGCAGAAATGGGATTAGGCGAATGCTCAACAGAGACAAAATGCTTCAACAATAAATGGTAGCTTTTTACTCCATCTGACCCCCATCATGGTCCAGCATGCGGAAAAGGTTACATGTACAAGCTTACCTCCCTCCCTAATCTCCAGTTTTTCAAGGAAGGGCCTGTGTCTGATTTTCCTCTGGTGGTTCTATGCCCAGAGGGTATGTGGGGTGTACCTGGAGAACATGATTAAGGCTGGGTGAGTGTTGGGAGGGCCTGCCATAGCAGGAGGGCCTACATCGTGGCAGAGCTAAGGGTTTGTGAGCTCAGGTAGTGAGTGGTATGAGTGTTGGCAGACGTGACATTTCCCAGTGAGGGGCCCTGGCAGGTAGGCGGATGGAATCAAAACACAGGGCCCTCTTCCCACCCAGAGGAGGAATCCATGAAGAGCCCAGTGCTCAAAAGAAGGCTAATGGAGTCCTGAGGACTGACTACAGGGTTCCTGCACACTTGGCATCCTCCCAACCAAGGAGCACCTGCTTCCTTAAGAATTTAATATTCTATTCCTCTGTTGAATACAGCCCTCTGATGAGGTATAGTTGGGGCTGTTTCTTTTTTCTTTTCCTTTTTGTGATATTTGGGGGGTGGAGGGTGGGATGAGGGAGAAGGAGACATAGATTTGTTGTTCCACTTATTTATGCATTCATTGTTTGCTTCTTATAAGTACCCCAACCAAAGAGCAAACCTGCAACCTTGGCATGTTGGGATGATGCTCTAACCAGCTGAGCTACCCAGCCAGGGCTCCTTTTACTTTTCGTAATGAGCCACTCTTGGGGGAAGGCTCCAGTCCCTGGAGACTTTTAGACACTGGGCTGGGATGGAAGGTGACATTTTCCTGAGCAGGCCCTTTAGCACAGTCAGCATCTCTCTCCTTTCACTTGCTCAGCAGCCTATCTGTCCACCCTGCCCAGTGCTGATAGAGAGATTCACCTACCAGCTCATCCCTGGGAGGCCACTCCTAGGTTTTGGTGGGTGGGGGGTTGGAGGGTGGAGAGGTGTCTGAGTCCAGGCTCTGACTCTTTCTTGTGGCCCAGACCCAGAGCAGGAGGTGGGCATGCCACTCTAATAACTGTCCTGCGGAGCTACCTCAACTTGAGATAGGGATTTGCTCTTCCCAGGGTTTTAATCCTCATGTTTTTAAACTTCCCCAAACTGCTGCTGCTGCTGATGATTTAGTACTTATTTAGATCTTATGGATTTCTTTGCTTATCTTTAACTTTTAAATTAAATAAAATAGTTTTTTAGTCACTCTTCTTCTTGGCTTATTCTCTTACTTTTCTTTTTATGAATGAAATAGTTTACTACTAGTTCTTTGGAGGGGAAATCTCTGGGATTTAACTGTCTTGACGTATCTTTTGAAAAGTATTTATTGGCCTCATTTTAAAATGATAGTTTAAATGGGTATAGAATTCAAGGAGCGATTCATAGTCCCAAGGTCATCTGGATGTAGAAAGCTCCATCCCACCACGTTTTATTCCTCACAGGAACATTTATTTCTCTTCCTCAGTTCTTTAAAGAGACATGCTAAAATTAATAAGAGCTTGTTTGCAAATTGATCTTCTTAAGCCTAAACATATTGAGAGAGAAGAAAGAAATGTTCCACACTGGAAACTCCTCAGAAGATAGTTTTCCTTAGCACTTTGAAGATATAGTTCCATTGTTTTTTTACTATCTATGTTGATAATATAAACTCTGCTGTTTATCAGATAGCCATTCTTTTGTAGGTGTCTATCTTTTAGTGAAACTAGCTTTTATGCTTATTTTCCATCCTATTATAGTTGTAAATTGATATTTATTTATTCTGCTTGGGGCTTAATGTGCTTATCCAATGGATGACCACATGCATCTCTTAAGCTCTAGAGAAATCTCATCTATTCTTTCTTGAAACATCACCTTTTTTCCAGTCTGTGAGTTCTTTGTATCTGGAACTCCTATTAGACATATATTGTGACTTCTCAATCTCTTCTTTACATCTCATACTTAATTCCTCATATTTATATCTCTGTGATTCCCTTAGCTTTATCATCTGAAGCAATAATTGCTTCTTTAGTTTGATGTATTGATTGTTGAGCCTGATCATTGATTTTTAAAAGTAAATTATATTGTTTATTATGTAGTTTTCTATTTGCTATCTTTTTCAATCCTCCCATTAATTGCTTCTAATAATCTCTTTTGCTTTAAAATCTGTTTTTTCTTCAATTTCTTTGCATGCTGGAAAGCTATATTGGAGTCCCTTTATATTTCTGTATAATTTTTAGTTTGTAACTTCAGTTTTTTATTATAGCTGTTGATTATTGCTCACAGCTTTGGACTTCCTTGCATGCTTTGTAATTCTGTGGGTAAGGAATTATCTTCTGTGGGGGTTCTACATATGCTTCAATTATGAAGATTGTTCCTATGGTGTGATACTGTAATTGCTTCTGTTGCCTCTAAAGGATAGTTTCTAGACCAGTTTTATGTGAGTTTCTAGGCTCAGGACATCTACACCATTGCTGGTAGTATTAGAATACCTGTCCTTTATACCACCCAGGCTAGAGGTTTAGAGATCTCACGAATGACTATTTCCAGCATAGGCCAGGTTAAGTGACCCCACTTTTGTGCCTGATATTTGGGTTTACAAGCAGAGACATTTTAACCTCAGTTTTAAATATGAAAGCTCTTTCTTGACTCCTGGCTTTATTCTAGGAGCTCTGTTCCAGTATCTCTGCTATTTGAAGACTGTAGCTTTGCTGTTTCTGTAAGTGAAAATTAAAACTCCAGCCTATCTATATGCGGTATGGTTCCATTTATGTGGAATTTTAGAAAAGACAAAACTATTGGGACAGAAATAGATAAATGGTTGCCTGGGAGAAGGGGTTGACTGTAAAAAGCAGGGGGAAACTTGGGGAGGTGGTAGAATTGTTCTGTGCCATCATGGGGGTAGTGCTTACCTGACTGTGTGCATTTGTCTAAACTCATTACTCAACATTAAAAAACACAAACTTTACTGTATGCAAGTTATATCTTAATCTAATTTTTAAAAGATACAAGATAATTAGCATACATTCTTTTCAATATAATTTTTGAAAAGTCAGAAAAACCCACAAAACAGCCTCTAAGGTCTATGCAGGGTATGCTTCAACCCTAAACATGGATGGGCCTCCTCTTCATTACACATCCACAGGTTTCTTTAGTGTTCCATCTTGGCTATAGGATTGGAAACTTAATTGTCTGCATTTTACCTAGCATTCCTATGTGTTTGCAGCAGGAAGAGGACTTGCCACATTCTCTCCATTCACTATGTTGACTAGAAGTCAAGTGCCCCACCACACCCTGTGAGGCCATTGTGCCGGTGGGCCTCAGTATGTGGCATTGATCATGCATTTTCCAGGTGAACAGCACCATTCTCGGTGGCCTAGATTGCCCTCCTCTCCCAGTCTAGATGCTGGTCTTTATCTTTTCCCCATCTCTCCAGGGTTATGCTTCTGATGTCATTGATGTGCATGGTGTCCCAGTGGGCTGGGTTCTTTTTGCAGCTGCTGAGGATTGGTTCACACTGGAGCATCACATTGCACCCATCTGTGCTCGGTGCCTAAGGGAACCCTAGGGTTTGACTCAGCATCTACAAAGGCATCAGCAAACTGGCATCTACTTCAAGCAAATGCTAGTTGCCCAATCATTTGGGCAAGTATGGCATTGCTCCAGGGGGTGGCACTACTTTTGCCTTAATTATTCACATTAACTTGTAAGGTGAGCTAACGTTGCTAAAATCCAAAATGGATTGAATTAAGAATGAAGTAGGTAAGAAGTTACAAATTCTTCTCTATTTCCCTGAAGATGAGATTTCCAAGCCTTGTGCAAAGACCAATGGTATCATTAAGATCTCATTAGAAATTATATAACTAATATTATTTTCTCAAAAATTTAAAAACATGTTTAAAAATTTAGAGCAATACAACATGATGGTTTTTGTAAAACATACACAGATAGACATATGAGAGAGAGAGGAAGTGGGGGGGAGGGGAGAAGGATATCAGAGATGGAAGAACCCCCTAGAGATAGTTGAGTATGGCCCTCTGGTTATACAGGCAGGGAAACTGAGGCTCAGAAGGGGAGAGTGACTTATCCAAGGTCACAAAGCTGACCAATAGACCAGGACAGTAGGTCAGCAAAGCCAAGGTCTCCTAAGTCCTAGTTCAAGGCTAGTCTCGCTGGGCCATCGATGTCAAGATGTCAGATCAACTGTGCAGATGGGGCTGCTTGCTGACGGAGCCCAGGGGACAGTGGTTCTGGCAGGTGACCTGGGCCTGCGCCTGAAGGGTGTGGGAGCACCTGGCTAGAAGGTGAGGATGGGTGGAAGTACAGCAGGCACCAGCGAATATCTGAATGGCAGCAGCCCAGGCTCCTACTCTCTGCTGCTCCTTTAGCATAGCCAGGAGAATGGGACAGGAATTCCCCAGGCCCTGAATGTCCAATGACAGGAAATGACAGGGAGACCCAGGTCACTGCACTCACTGATGAGGCTGCTCCCTAAAGAACATGGGGCTGACTGAGGGGGACATCGTCCCTTCCTCAAAGTGGCCCTTAGTGATTTGTGCAGCCTGACATGTACTTCTATCTTAGCATGTAAAAGCTCTGCCTTTAATATGTTTGTGGATTCATCTCCTGCACTGGTTCAGAAGCTCTTTCAGGTTGGAGGGGGTGTGGGTGTAGCAAGGGGAGTGATCCAGCCCAGCCAGGAGAGCATGGTATCACTTACACCCTTCGGAATTGCCAGGGAATTGGTGAGAGGAACAGAAAACTGACTTTTAGTCAGCTCTGTCACTGTTTTTTTGTTTTTAAATATTTTATTTAATATTTTTAGAGAGAAGGGCAGGGAGGGAGGGAGGAGAAAAGGGAGAAGAACACCGTTTAAAATTCTCTGCAGACAATGCAGCCCTTCTTCCTGTATCTATGGAGGACTGTTCTCACCCCCACTGTTCCCTGAAGAGACTCTTAAGAGATCTCCATGCTCTCACTGCCACTGTTCCCTGAAGAGACTCTTAAGAGATCTCCATGTGATTGTCTATGAACTGCAGGGCTGGCTCCCATGGCCACCTGGGATGAAGGAGCAGCTGGGAAAGCAGGTGTTGACTATTTCCAGCCTCTTCAGTGGAAAGTGGCAAGGGTGGGCTGGCAGGCAGGGCCTGGGTGTGGCCTAGAATCATGGGGGTTTTCTCACAATCAGTGGGAACTACGGGGCTCTACCAGAACCAGCTGTATTGACTGCTATTACCAAGCCCCCGTGACAGAGCCAAGGGGCACAGGCGCTGAAGAGGAAGACCTCACAGAGATGAGGCATCAGGGTGTATGATCTGGATAGGTTAGGATTGGAGGCTCTAAATGGCTTTGAAAGCATATCCATCCAGTGGATGGTAATCCAAACCAAAGTTCAAAAGTGTTTAAAAGAGAACAACGTTGACCAAAGCAATCTCATGCAAAAGGCCAGTAACAACATAGAAACTCCAGTAGGAAAGCTGACATCTGGTTGCTATAGTTGAAATGTACTTTCCTATGTATCTCACCATCAGTTACCAAAAATCAGACATTCCCATCCGTAATGTTCAATATTCTATGTTGAACATTCTGTAAGTAAATGAGAGGAAAGATTTGGCAAGTGGAATTCTGCGAGTTGGCTCCCGGTGAATTGGTCTCTCAGCTTCCTGTGATCTAGAGGCAGCTGGGGTGTCCTAGACTCACCTTTGGGATGGAGGTTTGAGGGCTGGAGTTACTGAGTCAGCAGCATCCTTGCGGGTGAGTGTGGACACCGTGTCTAGGGAGTGGAGGTGTGGCCAAGGCCCTGTATGGTCCTTATGCTGTTAACAGCTGCCAGGGTGAATGCATGGGGTTGGCTTGGCTGAAGTGAACTTGCTGTTAAACTTTCAAAGGATCTTACTGGGAAAATTCACAACAGGAGACACTTGGGTGATGTTTGTCTTTAAGCCCAAGCAGCTTTGGAGAGTTCAGAAATCTGAGGATCTTTTCTTTCTCAATAAGAAAAGGGGCGATGCTTAAGAACCTCAGAGAAGACTATTTATAATGGTGTTGAGAACTGAATCTGAGCAAGACCACTAGGTGCTGGAAAAAGACAGTGAGGCGGAGGTGAGGACGCAGCCACACCCACTCGCTGTGGCCGGTGTCGAGGGGAAAGGTATGAAACTGTACCATCTGCTGTCCACTAAGCGGGGCTCGGGGAGCACCTGTGGGTGGTCCAGGAGGAGAGCAGGCAAAACCCGACTTCATGGAGCACATCCAAAGAACATGGTCACATGTGGCCCCTGTTAGGATCCTGATCCTGAATGCAAAGACAGTCTCGTGTTTATTTTGCAAACAATCACAAAGCGTTAGGTGTGTGTCTGGGAGTGGGGTAGCTGGGGTGAAAGAAGATGCTGTGCAAGTTTTAAAGAATTGCTAACCTAGTTCCTTTCTTGGAAAAAAAAAAAAAATAGATAACATTTGTTGGTTGACTTGACTGTTAATCACAGTTTTGCCTGCCAGTCTGCTCAACCGCTTGAGTACAGCGCAAGACGCGTTTAATCATTGTTGACATTTTTCTAATTGTAGTGTTGGCAGAGTTTAGAAGTCACATAAATATTTTTATCTGGGTGAAGATGCTTCTGCAAGCTGGGGATGAGAAGTGGTTTATAGTGTAAAGAATCTAAGAGCTTTGGACAACGCAGGCTTAAGATGTGCTGTCATGGGCTAAAAGATTTTACTAAATTGCTGTGTCTTAGGAACTGGAGCTGATTCAGGGTCCTTGGGAGAGATTTGTGGTGCTGTCCCGATGTCTGGGGCCACCTGAGGGCTAGGCGGGCCTGAGATCTTGACTCATGAAGCTGCGCCTCTTACACTTGGCATTTTATCTGAGCTCCCTACAGGCATCTCTTGTCATAGTAGCCCCAGCTCTCACACTAGCCAGGAAACACTCTGCATACCCTGAGCCCTCCAAAAAAAGAGAAAAGCCCCCAGGAACAGCTCCAGAAACATATACAGGGAAAATGGGTGAGATTTGTACATTTTTTACATTGGGCAGGAAAATGCCAACTCTGCAGAGAAATACGCCGTGTTGGAAAAATACAGCTCTTAAATACACAGGTTGCTCAAAGAGTGGTTACTGGAGGGTCCCTGCTGCCCACGCAGTGGAATTTATTAGGTTCTCAAAATAGAGGGGACGTATGTGGGCTAGGCGTGGGCATGTTGTTTGTCTATTGCTGCACAACAAGTCATTTAAACCCGGGACGCTTAACATGGCAAGCACCACTGAAAAACCCTAGTGGTGCCTCTGGGTCAGGAAGGCAGGAGCAGGGTGGCTGGGCAGCCTGGCTCATGGTCTCCTGAGGTTGCAGTCAGCAGAAGGCTAGTCTGATGCTGGAGGACACGTTACCAAGAAGGCTCCGTCTCCCAGCGGGACAGGGGCTGCTGGGTCCTGCCTGGCTTCTTCTCCATGCGGGCTTCTCTATAAGGCTACTCTTGAGACTTGTCACCAATTTGCCTCTCAAAAGATGTTTTAAGAGAAAAAAAAAAATTCTATGCCCAGCTTGCCTGTGTCCTAAACTAGGTGCTCTTTTCTGGATTCCATTTTTTTTTTTTTTCCTCAGAAATAAATTTGGGTTATAATACTCGTATATACACAGTTGATACTAGCATCCCCCCAACACGCGTTGCTACATGGTAACATTCAAGATAACATATTGGATATTGTATAGGTGTAAATGCACAAATGGCACAGGAGAAGAGACAACAACATTTAGAAGAGGAAAATCAGATAGATAAGTGGTAACTAACTTGACAGGTATATTAAAGGTGAATACTGAGTTCATAGTGGAGAGAGTTGAGAAGCAACCCAATGTGGGGATTCTGTGTGGTACTCAGGAAAGGGGGCACCTAGTTTTTCTGAAAGCTAGAGCAAAGTGGCATGCAAAACAGGAGGATAGTAGCAAGTCAATTTTAAAAGCAGATACACCCCAGGACCACCTCCCCTACTGCATGCAGCCAGCCACCTGTCCATTCCACACCTCTATTAAAGTTTGACGTTTCATCTCCAGAAAGGGTACTACACGGGCCTGGAACCCCAGGCCCATCTGGTGACAGGGGTGCTGTATTGAAAACAGCAGGGGTATGTGGAAATTTAGATGAACAATATTGAGATACTTCAGCCTTTTTTCGCATTTAGTTCCCAGAATACAGGCAGCCCAGTACACTCCGGGCAGAAGGTTAATGAATCTTCTCCAAGGCCTGGCCGAGAGAAAATCCCCTAAGACAATGACAGTAGGCATTTTCCACAAGATCATCTTACAGTGAAGCCCTCACCAACAAGCCACATGCGCTGCACTTTCCGTCAGCAACCTGCTTCACCCTTAAATATGACTGACAGTCAAAGACTGTTTAATCTTCCATTAAGTAGCATGGTATGACTCACTGTGTATCCAAGTCATAGGGCTCTTTGTAGGGTTTTTATACTTTGTTGATGTCTAGCACATTATTAGGTTAATTCTGACAGTTTTGCCTTATTTATTTATATTGTCATTTGTTAAAGAAAACTTTCCTCCACATATGTATGAATGTTGCCTTTTGTGTTTCTTTTAGATTTCACTATTTGTTGAGCTTTCTTATTGATGCTAAAAATTTTGAAGATGAATTTTGTATTTTGTGAGTTGACAACTACACCATCTACAAATTATGAGGTGTGTTTTCTCTTCCTTTTCTCTAGCTGTAGAAACATCTTCTGGCGAACTTCATGTGCCTTGGTCCCCAATTTTATTTTATTTTAATTACTTTTTTCAACCAAAGTTTACATTAAATACCATTTCATACCAGTTTCAGAAGTACAGCAAAGTGGCTGGAAAATCATGTACTCTACATGCTCCGAGGACCCACGTGGCCCCATCCAGCTATCTTGACATTCCTGACTGTATTCTCCATGCTGCCAACCCAGCTCTGTGGCTACTCTGCAGCTACCAACTGGTACTGCTTAACCCCTTCACTCTTCTCACCCAGCCTCCACCCACCCTTCCCCTCTGACTGCTGTCAGCCTATTCTCCATATCTAATGAACAAAATTACAAATAAAATAGATTCATAGAGTCCACATGTAAGTGGAATCATATGATATTTGTCTTTCTATGACTGGCCTATTTTACTTAGTATAATACATCCATGTTCATGCATGCTGTCACAAAAGGTAGGATTTCCTTCTTTTTTATGGCTTAGTAGTATTCCATTTGTGTAAATGAATGTACCATGTACATGTGTCCACTTATTTGTATCTTCTTCAATTTCTTTGTTTAGTGTCTTATGGCTCTCTGAGTACAGGTCTTTTATATCCTTGGTTATATTTATTCTCATGTCCCTTATTTTTTTGTTGCAATCATAAATTAGGTTGTTTTTTAGTTTCTCTTTCTGATAGTTCATTGGCATGCCAAAATGCCACCAATTTTTTAATATTAATTTTGTATACTGCTACTTTACTGAGTTATTTTATCAGTTTTAGTAGTTCTTTGGTGGAGTCTTTAGAATTTCCTATGTAAAATATCATGTCATATGCAAATAATGATCATTTTATTTCTTTCCAATTTGGATGCATTTTATTTCTTCTTCTTGTCTGATTGCTGTGGCTAGCATTGTCAGTACTATGTTGGAGAAGAGTGGTGAAAGTGGACATCTCTGTTTTGTTCCTGATATTAAGGGAAATGCCTTTAGTTTTTGCCTGTTGAGTATAATGTTGGCTATGGGTTTGTCATATATAGCCTTTATTAATGTTGAGGTATGTTCCCTGTATTTTCACTTTGCTGAGAGTATTTTTTTTTAATCATAAATGGTGCTGGGTTTTATGAAATGCTTTTTTCTGCTTCTTTTGCTATGATCATGTGGTTTTTATCCTTTATTTTGTTTATGTGGTGTGTCATGTTAATGGATTTGCAGATATTGTACCTGCAACTTCAGCATCACTAGGGAGCTTATTCAAAATGCAGAATCTCAGACCCCACTCCAGACTTACTGAATCAGAATGTGACACTTACTGACAACCTGAGAGATTCATGTGACCATGAAAGTCTTACAAATATGGCTCCAACACAGCAGTGCAATGGCTTTTCTGAGTTTCTCTTCTGCTGACAGGGCAGTCCTCTGGTCCCAACCAAGAGCTGTTGAGATAAATCCTAGAGTATTCATCTGAGTGTGTATGAGAGAGACAAGACAGACAACAGACAGAGAAAGAGGATGTCAGAGACAGGGCAAACCTGGAATGAGCACACATGAGCATGTATCTTTTCAGCATCCCTGAGCAGTCACTAGAAGTGTTCTGACACTTGTGCGTGAGCCAAGCTCTCAGTGTCCATGGGCTAGGAAAGAGAGTGCACCAAAGTCTATGGGGGGGGTGGAGTGGGGTGAAGGGGAGAGGTGGGGAAGGAGGGGAGGGGAGGGGAGAAGAGAGAAATAGCTTTTCCTAGGATGGGCTGCTTGGTGGTTTGCATTAACCAACTGCAGATGGTGACTCCCAAAGTGCCTGACTCAGAAAGAGAGGATGCTGAATGGCTAACTGTCTCCAGACTTGGTGGGTGCCTGCTGGAAACTAGATTTTTTTTCTAGTTTTCTTGGGACACAGAATCTGGTAAGAAGACTTAGGCATCAAGACTCTAAATGTGTGTATTTTTAAAAAGTGCTCCTGGTTCTCTGCATTTGTTTCCTCATTTGTAAAACAGAGACAGACATCTGTACCTCTCTACCTTAGGTTTTTTTGGGGGTTAGAGGGCGGTA
Organism: Noctilio leporinus; assembly: GCA_004026585.1. NCBI lineage: Eukaryota > Metazoa > Chordata > Mammalia > Chiroptera > Noctilionidae > Noctilio > Noctilio leporinus. The sequence continues at coordinate 74,591 of PVIW01001049.1, read as the reverse complement.
AGGAGAAGTTGGTAAGGACACATTAGAAAGTTCCGGAGAAAGCCAGTCTGTGAATTCCATGAGGGAGTTGATGGAAAATCCAAAGTGTCCTCAATCTAAATGACAGTCACAGCAGGGTGTCATCATATCCAGATACAGAATTGATTTCCCATGCTTCTCCAGGAAACATCAAGTGAAGCCAGGGGAAATGGAACCAGCAGACTACAGAGCACAGCTGGCTTTTCAAAGACACTCTGGGTTCATGTGAGAAAAAGCCATGATGCAAGAGCATCTTTTTAACTCTGGAACATAGATTAGGTTAACTTCAAAGTAGCTTGCATATCAAAAGCATTTGGCTATTAAATTGTACAAGTGAGATCAGAAGCCATCATTTAAGACAGTGAGAGACTTCATGGCACAGCTCTGATAGTACCAGAGTGGAAAAAGATCAAAGAGTGTGATTAATCAGCTGTTTTACAGATAGGAGAGGAATAGAGAAACATTCCTGCTTGAAGGATCTCAGACCTGGGGAAGAATTTTTGAAAAGAAGCAGATGAGGAAGGGAATAACATTTATTGAGCTTGTGAATTAGTTAAGTGATTGAGTTGAGCTTCAAGTTCACATCCGTGAGACTCCGGAGGTTATACCTGAATATACCATGGTGCCTTATGATCTCCCGTAAAGCAGCGCTCCTCAAATCTCAAAGTGCTTATTAGTCACCGGAATCTTGTTTAAATGCAGATTCTGATGCAGAACATCTGTAGTGGGCCCCAAGATTCTGCATTTCTAACAAGATTCCAGGAACTGCTGATACTGCTGGTTCATGGACCACAATTACAGAAGCTTGGAGGTAATCTGTTTCAGTGATTCATAACCTTGTATGCCACTTTTCCTGGGGGTAGTTTCCTGAACTCACACTCTTCTGCCTACTTTCTTATGACAGAATCATAAATAAGGGCCAAGTAGCTCTGGAAGAATCAGATATAATTCAAGAGAAGAATAAAATTTTTTTAATATTATAATTTTGATACTTACAAACTATCAAAATGCTTTGATATGTAAGTGTTGTCAGAGAGATCAAGATGACATTGCCTCTATAAAACAAGAGCAGACTTGTTTGTCAAATATGAAAACTCATCTGAGAATAAGAACAAAAATCTAGAGTTTCAAAGCATGATTGATAAAATAAAAATCCAATGGGATAAGCTGAGTAACATACTGGATAAGACTGAGATACAAATTGGTAATTTGGGAAGGAAATCTCCAGAATATAGAGCAAAAATACAAAAACATAAAATATCAGAGAAAAGTTAAGAGACATGGAAGATAAATCAGAAGGTCCAAAATCTGTCCAATCATTTTAACAGGAAATGGATATAAAATTGGAAGAAACATGTCTTGAACTGAAGAAAGTTGAAGTCTTCAGGTGGAAGCAGTCCTCAGTATCAAGAGTATTTATGCATTAAAAACCGATATCTAGGCATATTCTGAAGTAATGACAGAACTTTAAGAATAAAGACAAAAATCAAAAGCGTTCAGAACAAGGAAAAATAGGTACCTTAAAAAGTGAAAAGATTCAACAGGTATGAATGTTCTTCTCATTAGCCATACTGAATATTAGAAACTCATGGTGTAATGTCCTCAAAGTGCTGAGAAAAGGCACTTGGTTTTTAGTATAGAATATAGAATTTTATACTTAGCCAAACTGTCAACACAGGATTGCACCTAAGATAGTCACTTTTAGATATGGGGAAAAATGACAATGTTACCGTATTAATTTCCTGTGGCTGCTGTAACGAACTACCACAAACTTGATGGCTTAAAAAACAAATTTATTTTCTCACCACTTTGGAGGACAGAAGTCTGAACTCACTATCACTGGGTTGAAATCACGGTGTCATTGGCAAGGCTGCTGTCCCTCTGGTGTCTTAGGGGAAAACCCTTGCTTGCCTCTTCCAGCTTCTGACAGAGCTGGCATTCCTTGCCTGTGGCTGCAGCCCTCCAGTCTGGAAGGCCAGCCTTTTCAAATCTCTGTCTATTCCATCTTTGTATCTCTTTGCTCTATATCTATGTGAAACATCCCTACCTGCCTCTCTCTTATAAGGACACCTGCGATTGCATTTAGGACTCAATTGGATAATCCAGGATAATCTCCTCATCTCAAAATCCTTAATTTAATTATGTCTGTAAAGTCTCCAATTTAGCCATCTAAGTAACATTCGCAGGTTCCTGGGATTAAGTTAGGGGTATCTTTTTGGGATGGAATTTTACAGCCTACCACCAGTTACCAGTCATGTAACTTAAATAAAAACAGATTTTGAGGATATGCTCTAGCAAACTGAAAAGGAGTTTAAAAAGAGGATGACATGAGAGACAAGAGACGTACAGCTGGAATTGCCTCAGAAGTGATTTTGCTAAAAGGAAATCGTGAGACTCCACTCCACTTTACTCTTTGCTTCAGAGCAAAGCCTCCTTCGAATGTTAAAAGTATCATGACAGTGAATTACATTTCCTTCTTAGTCATAGTATCTGGATCTCAAATGAATAGTGTTCATATGGGTATGGTGCTATTTACTGGGTTTTAACCCTAAGATACTGTGGACAAAATGTGGAACAGTTACTTACAGCTGCAGAACAGAGTGCAACTGGTACACACCTTGAAATTGTAAAAACAATAAATAAAAAAAATAAAGATGTAAAGAAACAGTGAGAGACAGGTAGCAAAAAGAAAGGATCACTGATTTCCTCAACTTTCATAGTGAGGAGTTCATGAATGTTATATAAAGTACATAAACCAAGACAGATTTCTGGTAGATTGTTAATATTAATGAGTAACCAGTGTAAGAGCTAAAAAGTCATATAACTAAACAAATTGGAGGGGGAGTAAAATTGCTGTGGAGAGGAGAGAGGTGGTCAATGTGCTGAATTACTAGTCTGCCATAAAGAACAGCCAACAGGTGCTATCTAAAGATAAGCCAAAGAATCGAGGTATAATCATACTTTTAAAAATTATAGTAGAACCAGAAATACCATCAGAAATAAAAACAAAATCTTCAACAGAGACTTTCTCTGGAGACTGCACTGGGTATAGAAGAAAATGGGGAACACTTTTTTGAATATGTTACACCATGTTCATGGATTATATTTATAGTTTAAAAATCCCCAAGTTTAATAATACAAATAAAAATAACACTTTAATGTATGAAGCAAGTTGCCTGAGGGATTCCCGGGTCTCCTGCCTTGTGACATGTTCCAGGACCTTGTCTAGAAGGCACAGGACAGTGTTGTCCAGAGGCAGGCGATGGGAGAGGTGGGGGATGGTGGTGGATTTATGTCCTCTGGGGAATTCAAGAAGTGCTGCAGGCAGGGCAGCCTAGAGAAAAGGAGCTTGTGGGGATTGGGAGCCTTCATCAAACATGTGGAAGCCGCCATGAAGCTAGAAAGCATAGATTTGTGTTTGTGGCACCAAAGCTTTGAACTAGGACCAGGTAGTGGGATCTTCAGAGAGACTTGAGCTCATTGCAAGGAGCACAGAGACAGAATGGGCTTTCGGGATGCAGTGAACTCCCCATCACTGGAGATGTTCTAGACTAGCATTTGGGAGGAGTGCAGAGGGAGGCACTATGGTAGAAAGAACACGAAATTGGGAACCCTATGGCTGTAGTAGAGTCTAACCCATGTCAATGCTTTTCAGCGGCAGTGCAATACTGAGCAAGGCAAGGACCTCAGTCTCTCTGAGTCCCTGTGTCTCTCATCTGAAAGCAGGACTAACTGGTAGCTAATAATCGGGTTGTTATAGAGCCTTACATAAAGTGCCCCATTGGAAAACTGGCCAGTGTGATGCCTGGCATTTAGTAAATGTTAAGTACGTGATAGATGTCATTATGGAGGGCCTTAGATGAGGCATGAAACAGAAGGCACCACATCGCCTGGGAGGTCCCTCCATCCTGAGACTCCTGAGCCTTTGGAAGCAGGGCCTGGGCACTAATTCAGAGACCCAAATGGAAAGCAGGGGGACTTTGAGGCAAGAGAGTTTCATTCCATTTCTACCATGGGCAGCACAGGACCGGGTCTAGAGCGGCCTCTTTCCTACTTTGCCAATAGGAGCCTGAGGAAGTTCTGCACGACACTGAGTCAGGAGTCAGGGGTCTATCTGCTGGGAGGATGACAAAATGACCTGGAACACCCCTTCAAAGGAGTGTTGGGGAGCTTGGAAAATCACCGTGACTTAAGACCTTTGACCCTCTTGGGTACTAGGAGCCCCTCAGGCCAGCCTAGAGCAGCTTTCCCACCACCCTGAGACAGGCAGATTTCCACTTGGGCTCCCGCCTTCCACCCCGCAGGCAGCATGCTGGGTATGAGGGCTGGTAAGTCACATTCCCAGCCACTGGTGTCATGGCACAGTTCTGGATTCTTCAGACCAGACATTCAGGCAGGCGCTGCGCTCTCCCCGGCCATGACCATGGGCCATTTATAAAGAGACAGCTTCTATGTAATGGCACCACCATCCCTGCAAGGACATGACCTTCCGCAGAGCCAAAGTCCTGCGCCCACACCCTCAGTCCCACAGCAAACATCACACTGAAAGGAGATGATGTGATGTTTTGTTTTCCCTCTACGGCTTTGAACTGTGGGTAGCCATGCTCCAACAGAGCCCTTTCTGTCCAACAGTGGAGCACTGGCATCCTCCGAAAGGCCAGGCTTTTGGTGTCAGGACCAGAAGTGCCATGGCCCAGCCGTTCTCAGCACCATGGGTTTGGCCATGCCTGGTAAGCCCCAGGCATATCACCATAAGAGGTTTCAGGGGACCCAAGGAGCATGGGCATCTTTCTCCAACCCAACTGACTAGTAATAGAGAGTGTCCACTTCCTTGCTGTCCCTCCCCGGGAGCCAGAGGTGGCTCAACTGGTTCTGGATGACCCTAACTACCTTGAGTGAGAAGGTAAAGCTGTGCCTCTGGTCTTGTCCTCTCCCAGGGGCACCATGACCTCAGTGGAGTTATGGTGGGACTGTGAACACTGGACGTGGATTGTATCTGGAAGAACGTGCTTCCTTAGGCCCTAGAATCAAGCAGACCGGGGCTCAAATCCCAGTTCTGCAATGCTTCAGCTCAGGTAGTTCAACTAACCTCAGTTTCTCATCAGAAGAGGGCTCAATGAAATAGCATGTTAACGGGCAAGGCCGGGGAAGTAGAGGCTCATGTGAGAGCTGCTAAACTGCTCATGGGGCTCACTGGCCTGGGTTTGGAATGAACTCCTGGGGCTCCATATCCCCAGCTAACTTGTTGAGTTATTGCATCCACTGTTTTCTAGGCTTTTCATGAAGAATTCCCCTGTATTGTACATCTCTTCTAGCTCAAATAATGAAAGAGTTTATGGGTAGACTAAAGCATATGATCGTAAGTTGAATTTTTTGTTTGTTTGTTTCTTTAAGGAAAGTATTTCCTGAACACATTTATAATACTTCTGAGGATTAAAAACACAATTAGCTTTTATACCCTTTTTTTTTTTTTTTTTTTTTGGAAAAAAATGAAGTGTATACCTTCCAACTACTGCAGGCTTGCTGCAAATGTTCAGTGCGCTGGGTCCAAGTGCAGAGCTGTGGTGAACGGCACAGGCTCCGGAGTCAGACAGCTTGTTTAAATCCTGACTCTACCCTCAATGACTGTGGGACCTTGGCGATGATACTGAATAGCCCTGAGCCTCCATTTCCTCACTTGCAAGGTGCATCTGTAAGCCCTGAGAGGCGAATGGGATCTGGGGACACACACATAAATACACGTGGTTTTCCAAATGTCTCAGTAAAGAAATTAGGAAAAAAATTATTACTAAAGGATTCATTTAGCTAATTAATAACATTTTTAGCATCATTCAGATCCTCAGCCCCTCAAAAGTAGAGCTGAGTTGCTGGGGGTAAGCAGCAGCAGCAGCTGTGCATTTCAAGGGCTCAAAGCGTGATCACTGCTGGATCTCCTTCCTGACTTGACCCACGCTGTCCTCCTTACAGGCAATGTATCTGCTTACACAAGAGCTATAAGGACACATGTGGGCTGTCAGTGAACAGAAGTGAAGGGCGATTCCACTGAGCTGGCTCGTCTGTGTAGCCCGGGGTCCAGACGCAGGGATGAGCCATCCATCCAACCATAGACCCATCTGAACTCGAGCTGACTTGAGGCGGCGTGAGGAGCGAGGCTGCTCTGCCTGTGGGAGTCACAGCATTCCCTAGACTCCCTCTTGCGCGGAATGACAGATCTGAGCACAACTATAACCCAGGTATGGGGGATACACCCTGAAGCTAGGGAAATGAAAAACCCCAAAAGTGTCTGCAAACAGCCATGAATCTGGTCTGACACCCCATTCCAGCCTTGGTGGTGGCAGTTCGTCATGCACAGGAGCCACCGGAGGCAGGCATGAACTCCTCCTTGGGTGGGAGTGATTGGTGATGACATCCCAGGGGAGGTGATGGAGGCCCCCCAAAATAGGGCCCCAGGTGTTCAGCAGTGCTAAGTGCCACCCCAAAGCTCTTCCTCTCTCTGGCTCCCCAGCTCCAGTCAGTAGCCTTCCACAGCCTCTTGCTCCCTACTCAACACTGAATCTTGCCTTGAGCAGATCGGGCTGCTGAAGGCCCCCTCCCTCCACTCTGTCTGGAAGGTGACTGACAACCCTTGAGGCCGGGCTAAGTCCTCCTAGAGGGCCTGGAGGGAAGGTCAGCAAGCCAGTGGGAGGAAGCCCTGTGGCCTGGGAGCCATGCGCAGGCTAAGGCGGCTGTGGGAGGACCCAGCTGGTGCCCAGGCTGCCCAGGGGCCCGGGGAGGCTCTAAGCATCACCTAGTAGGAAGGGCAGTGAAATGCTGGGTTGCTTCCAGAAGGGAAGGGACAGAAAACTGGTCATCTGAGGAAAGCTGAGGGTCTGTGAAGAGGTGGAAATGAGTGAGAAAAGATGTAAGAGCTGTCCTATGGGTCTGGAAGGGCATCCTGGGAAGGAGGCAGCAGTGGCATGCCAAGACTGCAGAAATGAGCTAGGATGGTAATTACAAGGGAGCAGAATACAATTCATTATTAACTAATTTATTGCTCCCAGAGTCACCAGGGATGGCCTATGCTGCTTTGAGAGGTATTGAGCAACCTGTACCTAGAGGCATCTACCAGAATTTGGAGCCTCTTCTTGCTGGATGAAGTGCTGGCTGCCCCTGGGGCAGGGAGGGCTCCCTACTGATAGCCTTCAACTGGCTGTCCCTGCAGAAATCACTGTAGCTGCAAAGAGCGGCCCAAGGTCACATCCTCCTGAGCTGGCCCATATCCAGGGACAGATCAAGGTGGGGCCTAATGGCCCAGTCATTTTGATCCCAAACAGGACAGCTGTGATATGGGATCCTTTTGCTCCAAATTCCTGGGGGAATGGCTGATACTGTTGTTGGCTCTGCTTTGTAGCCAGACTCTTTTCTCTGTCCAATTGGCCTTTCTCCTCCTTTCCTCAGATATTAATCCCAGAGCACCCCTTCATACACATTCTTTCATACACATTCTGCACACGGAACTCCATCTCCCAGTTGGCTTCCTTGGAGAACAGAACCTGCAACAGTGGGTGTATACTGTAAGTACTTCTATTTGCTATTTTTTTCCCCATTATAATTCCATTTTGTTGTTGTCCACCATGGCTCCAGCACCTGTAATAGTCCATGACGCACGGTATGTGCTCACTAAACTATGTTTTCAAGAGAGTATCTATTTAAATGTGTTTGCCTATGTGCCATTCTCTTCTCAGGCCATCACTTCTTCAGGGATAATGCCTAAGTGATCTTCTCTATGTCATTAGACCTAGCTAAGTGCCTGACACTTAATCATTACTCAAAAAAACAAACAAACAAACAAAAAAAAAACTAGTTTTGGTAAATACATAAATATTATAACAGTTGGAGAATGGAGGGAAAGATCTTCCTAGACTAGGGGCCAGTACAGAGTTTCTATGTTGAAAAAAATTGGGTGGAAAATTGATGGTGAGGGGTGTGACTGTCTAGTGATTTGCTTGAAGCTGATATTTGCTAAGTGGGTGTTTTTTTACTTAGTGTATTTTCATTTGTGGTGAACAATGGAAATTTTTAGGGGTGAAGCCTACTACTCAAGCCACTGCTGGCTGTGCTGTTACCCAGGCTAATGGAGTTCTGAAGGACAGTGAAGGCTGAAAGTTGTGTGGGGGATAGGAGGAGATAGCATTCTCTCTGCCCCCATTGACTGGGCTCTTACAGCCAGGGCCTGGCAGGAGAATGGGCTCCAGAGGCTGTGGGTCACTCCTTGGGACACTTACATGAAAACTGAGAAGATAAAACAAATTCATAACGAAACATTCAATACCTCTGGGACATTGAAACAAGACAGTACAAACAGATAGGATACAGGCCCTTGTTGCAAGTCATCTCAGGGTCCAGGAAGAAACTCAGCAGAAGGTCTCTGCTCTGAATTGAAGCAATTCATTATTTGTTCAGTTTTTAGCACCACAGACACACAAATAGAGATAGATGTCAAGACAGAAAAGGGGATAAGTAAAGGTTTTAGATGAAGTTGAGACAAATAGAATAGGTAGTAAGTGAGAGGAAGCCTATAAAACCAAAAGCCTTGGGAGAAGATAGGTTAATGAGATATTATAGAAAATGAGGGAGTGCCCTGGCTGGTGGCTCAGTGGATTGGCACCAGCCTGCAAACCCAAAGGTCACTGGTTCAATTCCCAGCCTCAGCACATAACCAGGTTGCAAGCCAGGTCTCCAGCCAGGTCCATAGCTGGAGGCAGGTGAAAGGCAACCATACATTGATGTTTCTCTCCCTCTCTGTCTGCTTCCCTTCCCCTCTTTCTGAAAATAATAAATAAAATCTTAAAGAAAATGAGGGCGAGAGAGAGAAAGGGAAGAGTGTAAAATGAAAGAGAGACTTCAGCTGGACCTCCAGCCAAGTAACACTAGTAGAAGCCTAGGCTGCATCACAATGTGGACAGTCACTCACCTCACTGCATCTCATCTTGTAGACATTTGTCATCTCACGCCATCACAAGAAGAAGGAGGGTGAGAACAGCACAATAAGATATTTGGAAAGAGAGACCACATTCACATAACTTTTATTACAGCATCTTGTTATAATTGTTCTACTTTATTATTAGTTATTGTTAATCTATTATTAACCTAATTTATAAGTTACACTTTGTCAGCGGAATGTATAGGAAAAATCATAGTATAAGGTTTGGTAGTATCAGTGGTTTCAGGCATTGAAACTTCTTTCCAGTAGGTCAGCGGGGAAGCCCAGGAGCAGCTGAAGGGAAGAGGTGTCCAGGCAAAGTGAAGGGGGAGGGGCAGGATCTGACACAGAGCTTCTTAGGCCCTCAGCCGGTGCACCACCCTCCCAGCACACCAGTGTGTTCATCAACCTGGAAGCTTCCTGAAAGGCCCTGTTCAAGAATTTATAACCCAATCTCTGGCTCCACTCCTGTCTCTGGAGGTCAAGGGTTAGAACTGAAAGTTCCCACCATCTGATCTCCTGATTCTCTTTTCCAGCTGACAGACCCACCCTAAAGCTATATTTAGGGGCCACACCTGGAGTCATCTTACTAGCGTGAACTCACAAATGTTCAAAAGGAGCTCATTATGAATAACAAAAGACATTCTCATTGCTCAGGAAATTAGGTGCTTGGTGCGAGAAACTGGGGACAAAGACCAAATATATTTTTTATTATACCACATAGCTGAACCCAATTGGAACCAGGAGGCAAGTCAGCCAGGCTGACATGGCCTACGGATTCACCTCCCAAGGCCAGAGCAGGGTGGAGATGGGTGGAGAGTGGTCTGGAGGAGCAAACGAAGGACACCTAGAACACTCCCACATCAGATGCACCTGCTGTTCTAGGTCGCTGGTTTGTGTCACCTTCATCTCCTCCCACGGGCCAGCAAAAGACGGAGGAAGTTCACCGCAGCCCAGCTGGACCAGATTTCCCAGTCCCGGAACCTCAGAGCTGAGCGGTGTCATCTAGTGCAGTCTGAGCTCCACCAGGGCCATGTCGCAGGCTGGCAGCAGGCTCTGGGGCTGCCCCCTGAGCCCTGCTTCCTGTCTCGTGTGGTTAAGAAAGACACATGTTAATTAAATGATCACACAGATAACCAGAGCTATGTCCTTAGCAGAATACCCATGACCTCTCTCTCCCGGTTCTTTCCACCAGTCCTGCAGGCCACGTCTCATGAGTTGCTCTTGGGCTGCTGCCATGACCTCCTAACTGGTCCTCCTGCGCCAGCTTCTCTGCTTCCAGCCGTGACACCCCACAGCCACCCCACCAATTCCAGCTTAGTATGGCATCCAAGGACATTCATTCCACCTTCTTTCTCACTGTGCTTTTCCTTCTCATACTCCAAATAAACCCAGCTCCTGCTGGTTGCCAACCCAGCCTGTGCTTCCTCACTGTGTAGCTTCTCTCTTGACTCCCCACCCTGGGGAGGCTTCCTCTCCATCTCCACCCATCAAAGGCCCGCTGACTCACTGCTTCTCCTTACCTGCTGGCTCAAGCAGGACACCCTACCCAGATGAGCTCTGGGCCTTCCAATGCTCTCAGCTTCCCATCTGCCATCACTCTGTCCATGACCTCGCCTTGTAGTCAGTTATTTATCTCTGTGTTTACCCAGCAGATATTTACTAGGTTGTTACAGGATCCAGCCAGTAGGCTGCATTGCTCAGAGGTAGGGTAGCCCCAACCTTCCAGTTCTCCTTATTACTTAGTGAGGAACCCCATGGTGTAGCCTGGCGTTTGGGCTCTGCCATTGATTGAACACACTCCCAAGAGGTGCCTGTCCCCAGTCAAGCTGGACCGTGATTTTCTTTCCAGCACATTCCTGCCCGTGCAACCTGGAAAGTCTTTCTACCTGTCCCAGCACATTCCGGTTCTTCCCAGCCCAAATTCCACTTTCTCTGCAAGACCTTCTTGGATCTCTACAGTTAGAAGTGATGTGTCCCCCTTCTCAGCTCCTAAGTGGCATTTCTTGCTTCCTAGCCTGTTTCAGGGCTACTTGGGCACTTACCTGATCTGCCTCTCTGGGGTTACCGCTGAGAAGAGGAAGCCTTTCCCCTCTCGCCGCTCAGCTCTCCCCTACACCTGGACAGCGCAGTGTTTGGGCCATGCTGACTTGCAATTGATGCTGGGATCAGCGCTGGGGACCCAGCTGGTCCAGGGAGCCCCAGCATTTGGGCAGCATGAGTGGGACACTTAAAGAGGTATGGTCCCTGCAACTGGACATCTGTTAGTTTCCCAAAGGAGGCGGAGACCTAACCGCCTGGAGGAAAGCAGAGCCTGGGATGATGCACAATGTTTTCTGGACTGTCCCCTCTCCCCAGAGGTCATCATTAATCTCTAAAAAGGCTGTGAGAGGGCATTTTTCAGGGAAAAGCATATAGCCCACACCAAGGCCGGCCTTGGTGGATGCAGCAGTCAGAAGCCAAGGGCATTTGTCAGGAGCAGGAGGCAGTGTAACAAGCCTTTTTACTGTTATTTCTCCCAGGAGCAACTCTAAGCTCCTCCCTTTAGCTCCTCTTGCTTTCCTGTTCACCTTGAACTATCTCCATTCCGGGCAGATGCTAGACCTTGAACCACCTTGCTAAAGTTTGCTGGGAGAGCCGGGAGCAGCACGGAGGGCCGGGTGGGGAGCAGCCAACTTGGACAATGGGCAGCTCACAGGAGGGTGAGGCAGAAAGCTGGGCGTTGAGCCACATCTTTGGAGGGCAGGGTTCTTCATCTGCTCTACTTACAAAGCTCCTCTTTTACTACCTAGACCCAGGGCATCTGAGTAATGTGGGCATCCACGAGAGTAACAGCTACTATTTCCTAACACCTACCACACCCAGACACTATTTTAAGCTCTGCACATCATAAACTCATTTTAAATGTTACAACACAATTGTGGGTTGCTTTCTACTTTCATCTCATTTAATAATTAGGGAATCTGAAGCATAGAGAGGTTCAGCAATTTGTCTAACATGATCCAGGTGAGTAGGGTTTGAACCCAGAGTGGTCAATTCCATGAGTAGTATTTATTCTGCTGTTTCTGCCCCAATATTCAAAACTTCACCAACATCAGCTGAGAAAACCCATGTGCAGCCCCGAGCAAGTCACCTCACCCTCCTGGACTGCTTCCTTATCAGTGGAAAGAAAGTTACCTTGGTAAGCCATCGCAATAAGAATTCATTAAGGCCATTTTGCAAAGTGCTTGGGGACCCAGATAAGAGAAAACATCTCATGGAAGCAGCTGGGGCAGTAGCAGGCCTGGAATTCCTTTGTGAAGCAGCTGGGTACACCAACGACAGGCAGCGAGTGGGTCATTTGGAAAAGCATCTGCCCGTAAGACTCAGATTTGGGTTTGGTTGGTAGAAATGTTTCCTTAGCCTGGGTAGACGAACAGACACAGGCCGACTCACTCACAGCTTTTCTAGATGACCACTTGTTTCTATCAGCAAAGACCCATCTCTCAGGAGTTCAGAGCATGTAACTCTTTTTTTCTGAATCATGGGAGCTGTAGGTTGGAAGTGGCCCCAAACTTCATGTAGTTTGAACCCTGTTGATTTTTGAATCTTTTCTGTCCCACTCCCAGCAAGTGGCTGTCAAGCTTCTCCTTGGATGACTTCACCGATGGAGGACTTGCTGCACCTCCAGGCCAGCTCAGATGCAGCTGTCATGGGCAGCTCTTCAGCGTTTTCAAGCAAGGCCCTAATTGCCCCAGCGGAAACTTCTTCCCATGCAAATCAGGACTAGAGATCTAGGGCGATTGCTTAGCTAATCCTGAGCTGGGGCACAACAATAACCCCTTAGATATCATCTAGGAGGGACCACTGGAGACGACCTAGTCTGACTGCCTTACTTTTATTTAAGTGTTAGAAATATTTTTTTATTTTATAGAGGTGGAAGCAACTGCCCTGTGGGTGAGCCATTGGTGGCATGGTCTTTTAATTACAATGAGAGCAAATGTTGGTTGAGCCCTTATTACATTCCAGGCACTTTGATGAATTCTTAAAAGCAGAATGATTTTATTTAATTCAAGCTGTTCTCAGGCACCTGTCAAATGGGTATTATTCATTTAACAGATGAAGTGGCCAAGAGTCAGAGAGGCAAAATAATTTGCTCAAAGCCACAGCAGCTATGTAACAGCAGAGTCAGGCCTTGAACTCAAGTCTAATCCGAATTCAAAGCCTACATTCTCAGCTACTGAGCTAGGCCTGAAGTGCCGCGCCCAGCTTCCTGGATGTTACGAGTATTAAAACTTCCGTGGAAGAAATCATTTGGGATTTATTACTAGAGAGTTAAAGAGTCATGGTAGGTTCTGAGTCCATACAAAATGCTGAGGTTGGGTCTATGCAAATGAGAAAATTAAGGGTAAATATATCCTCAAATGATAGAAACCTGGTTTGATAGATAACTTACCACTTATCTACACATCTAGACAGTTCCTCCCTAGCTGGTTTGTATGTATAGTTACAAACAGGTCCAAAGGGTACCTGTTGTTCTCATCAAGAGAATAATTTGTTTAGTTTCCTGATTCATGATCTCTAGGAGAGATCGTGAGATGTTGGAGATGCTTTAATATTTAGTTTACAGAGCTAGCAAAAGTTTGTTTGTTTGTTTGTTTTTCTTAAAGTGGAGTGAGAAATTACTGCTTAGCTGGAAAAGACATGAACATGATCTTATTTAGAGTAACAGAAAGAAGTTTTAGCAGTTATTTAGTAAAAATTAATTTCCCCTAAGGTTGGAACTTCTGCTAAATGACAGCTGCAACTTGAGAGTTAGCTATGAGAATTGATCTGTTGCAGAGACAGGGTTGGGTACTTGAGTTTTTTAGTAGTAACAAGTTTCAGAGCATGCAAAGGCCACTCTTTGAGGCTCCTCTCCTGTTCCCTCCCAGAAAAGGCGGCAGGGGGAAACTGGCTGAAGCATCTGCATTTCCATTTGGTTTCTCAAAATTGTCCAGGTCGGAAGGTGGCAGACGCTGGGCTAACTTATTCTTCACCATGCCCTGAGTCAGGCGGCCCATTGCTGTCTACTTTCCTCTTGCCCTCCAGTGCCACTGCCTTTTGGAAGGGAGAGAAGATCAAGAATGCAGGAAGCAGAATCTCCCTTTGCCTTTCTCCAGCCATCACAGAGGGAGCCTTTCGCCAAAGCTCCATGTCACTTTGCACACAGGGCTGGTGCTGCTGAGCCAGGGGCTGAGTGGCTCTGACCAGGTGCTTAGGCCAAGCTTGGGGTTTCTTCTCATGCCATTTCAGAAATTAGGAAACAGAGATTCAACAGGTTGGTGCGTGCAGTCAATGCCCCCAGTATATGTTTGTGGATATTTCTAATTATTTCCATGAACCTTTCGACTCTACAAATGTATATTTTTGGATAACTATGTAAGAGTGAAATTGATCAGTTAATGGCAACTTGTTTTAATAATTGTGACATACATCAAATTGTTATCTAATAAGGCTACATCAGTTCAAACTCCCACTAAGAATCTATGACTAGGTCTATTTGATGTTTGAGGTGTGGGCAGGGGAGATTTGGGAGAAGCTGACCTTTTTCTACACTTAGGCTAGGTCATGTGCAGGTTTGTCATACCAAGTGCAAATTCTTCTATCTGGCACTTAAAACTCTTCATAATTTTGTCCCAACCTGTACACCTAGCTTTCTCCCATTACTCCTCTGCTTGCCCCATATGCTTTCATTATATATTAGCCCACCATCTTCTTTACAGAGCAGACAAGTATTCAGTCAGTCAGTCAGTCAGTCACCACTGCGTCACACTCCCTAGAAAGGTGCACAAGGAGGAATAAATTAAGTGCACACCCTCAGGAAGTTACAGAGCTTATGTGCTCTAACCTCTTCAGAATGAGCTTGTGCTGGGAACTTACAGGCTGATAACAGAAAACTTTCCTTGGGGAAATATCCTTTTATTGCCCTGCCCTTGTCTGAGTCAATACTTACTGTAGACTCTCTGATCTGATTCTGGCATCTGTGCAACGCAAGAGTCCCTTCCATAGCTTCCCAGTAATAGCCATCTAGCCTTTGCTAGAAATATGCCAAGGTCAGGGGTTATACCACCTCCGGAGGCACCTGGTAGAAAGAACTAAAGCCTGTTTCCCTTTTAGTCCTCGGTCTTCTGAGGTCACATAGTACAAATCTGCCCTTTTGTTCACAGGGGAAATCTTTGGAAATTAATTGGGTTTTCACTTCAGAAAGGCCTTTCATTAGCCAACTCCTCTTGCTCTGACACCCCACTCATCTCCAGTCTTAGCAAGCACACCTTGGAGATCCTCCAGGTCCCTGACCCCCAAAGTCACTGGCCCACAGTTATCCTCACTGCCTGCACAGACCCCTGACCTCGAGCCGAGTGATAGCAGATCACTGTGTTAAAGCACAGCCCGACTTGATCTGATGAATCCAACCTGGGCAGGAGAGGGCTGTGCGATCCCTTGCCAGAGTTGTCCTCTCCCTCTTGATAATTTGCAGAAAGATCTTGCATACTTTTGGGCCTGTTCAGAGGTGGGCTTGCAAAAAGTTAAGTGAAGTTTTTCAGAAGTTTCAAATGTACTCTTCTCCCTTTGTTTTATCATTCTGCAAATCACATTATTTGTAGGAAAAAGATAGACAGAAACTTAAGTTGTAGTGGGCAATAAAAATATGACATCTGTTTAACTGATTATCATTTCCACTGGACATGTGAGCAGAATTTTAAGTCTTTTCTTTGCCTTTGGCTTCTCTTTGTGTCCCAGTTGAGTAATTTCCTTTCACATCCCTCTGTCGCTGGGCCTAAAAGCCTGGTAAATAAGCAACCCCCAGAATGATCCAGAGAGCCAGCCATATCCTGGAAATCTGAGGCTACAAGGTTAAGCACAAGAAATGCTCTCTTTCCAGGAAGGAATAACTGAATCAGAGCCGTGACCTTGGCTTTCAATGAGTTCTCATCCAACTTTTCCCACTCTTTTCTTTCCTGCTTCCCCGCAGCCCCTGTCCCAATGAGCCCCATGCTGTGCAGGGCCTGCGACCAGCCTTGCTCTCCTGTGCAAGTCCACCCTGCCTTTGGCATGGGCCTCAGGACGTCATGTGTCCAGAGAGCCGAGCTGAGTCAAGCTTCCTGTCCAGCTCCGAGAAGAATGCCTGTCAGGAAGTTCAATTATTTCGAGAATGTGAAATACAGCATTTTAATGAAGCCATTTTTCACATCCCTCTAGAAAAAGAATGCAGAGTTTGTTGTCGGTCTGTCTGCACATGAGTCTTGTTCACACTAGAGCACCTTCCTGATTTCGACACAACAGACTCTCGGTCCTGTTCTCTGCCCTGAAGAGATGTTGGCAGAGGCGCTCATCTCCACAGGTACGGCCCGGTGAAACAGGCTGATGACATGCAGACGGCGTTGTTAGGAAAGTTGCAGCCTTTGGAGTTAATCCTGCAATCATGGTGCCGGGCCAGGTTACAGCAAAACACCAAGGAGGGTGTTCACATTTATTTCTAGATGCTGTGCCTGGTCTTAAAAGGAAACCATGATATTAGTAGCAGAGCAGGAGGAACTAGTGCCTCTTGTGCCATTTGGCTCCAACACAAGGGGATAACATTTTCAATAACATTTTATTTTTGGTTGATACTCTTCCCGTGATAAACACCTAACCCTTTCCAGTCAGTAGCAACAGGGAGTTCTTGGCCACAAAGACTGTTGTCAGAAGTCAATTTTCCCAATTTTCCTTTCTAGGATGGACTGTGGGATTCTCTTCTTTGTTGAAATATGAGTATGTTGATATCTATATCACAATGAAGATAAATAAACAATCGAACAACAAAGTTGAGTGTGTCAGTCACATCTCTGGGCTACTGAGCTTTAAGTAATGTATTGGCCAAAAAGTTCATTTATTTTTTTCTATGAAAGACAGATACTTCATTTTCACCAATATATTTATTGATTTGGATATTTTGAGTATATTGGCTGTCTCTCACATGGTATAACTTGGACCAACCCAATACTTCACTACTTTGGAATTTAAAAAAAAAAAAAGTGTCTTATGTAGCGTTCATTGGCTTTTCCAGAAGAAACTGGGCTACACAAACACACTTTGAGGACATGTGATTTCACTTAAAACATGTGTCCTGGCTCAAGGACTTAGTATGAAGCCCAGTCAATTCAGGGAAATGAATAATCCTTACTCCTGGATCACTTTATGAAAGAGATTTCAGCATTATTTGAAGCCAGAAAGAAGTGTTTTATTGAACCAAAACCACCTGTGGAGTATTGAACCCTAGTATTACTTCATTGAGGGAAAATAAAAGTAGGTGAAAGGAGCAGGGTAAGGAAGAGGCCAAGTGACTGGCACAAAGTCCAAGGCACCTTCCTGTGTCTTGCACTGACTCCCCATCAGCTCTTTCGGCAGCCTCTCCACCTGCAGGGAGGGGAGTGTGTAGGGCAGGGTAGGCAGAGAGCCAGAAGGGAAGTGTGAATGTGGACATGTGTCCTGAGTTGATGTGATTGGGTGTGTATTTTGCAGATGAGGAATAAGTTGATAACGTTTCTTTGGCTTTGAAAATGCTTTTGACCCCTGCTGAACGAAAACTTGCTTTCAGCTTGGAAGACAAATATGATTTACATCTGTTTGTAATGTTCAAAGTAATCACTTTAGCCACCCCTCCCCCGACCCTGGCCAAATTCACAGGAAGTCCCATCCCTCTCAGGACTTCCCACTTGTCTGGTCTAGAAATTCCCAGGCGCTCTCAGCCTGAAGGCCCCTGGGATGGGGTGAAGAGGGGAAAGAACAAACCTGAGGAGACCTTGGGGCTCCCCCCGCCCCCACCCCGAGTCTTCTATACCAGACATAAAGGGAAGGGGCTCCAACACTAAGCCTGACTGCGGTAGGGGGGCTTGGGAGGAGGTGCCTGAGGAGCTACTTGGAGTTTTTTCCTGCTGGCTGGTGCAAAACCCCAATCACCTCTGACTTTCAGAGAGCTTCTAATAATGTGAATCTTCAACAGGGAGGAGTCGGGTATTACTTTTGGGCTCTTCTTTCTCCGATGCTGCTTGTCCTGTGCAAGTCTACCAGCCCCTTTCCAAGATGGGACAGTAGGCGAAAGAGGGACCTGCTTCCCCTTGGTTAGGAAAACCTTCAAGCCCATGAATAAGTTAAGGTTTAACCCCTCCCCACTCCCAAGTAGAACCCTGTCGGTGGTAGGAAGATCTTACACGGCACAGAGAGCACTATGATGTTTGTTACCGTAGAGTTGGAGGATTGTGGTAAGTCTCAGTGAGGCTCAAAACTGATTGCTAAGAAACTTAGCTCCACCCAAGTAGAGGAGACACCTGGCAGAAGTGATATTAGTTTCAGGGTCTGCCTCTCAGGCAACTAATGCAGACTATGTACAACTTGTTTCTGACTACTGCTTTAGTTCCCCCCAAATTTTGCTTTGGGATGTTTAATTCTACAGAAAAGTTAGAAAAACAGTACAATGCCATACATTTACAATCTGTGTACTTTTCAGTGTGTGTACTTTAATTTAAAAAATTCGGACTAGTACACACACACATCCAGTTACACATTAAAATGTCTATCTATGTGCAAAATAAAATGCACATAGATAGACATTTTAAATATAAAATACATTTTATTTTGTTTAACCATATGAGAGTATGTTGTAAACATGATGATTCTTCACCCTTTATACTACGTGCCTAGAAATAGGACATTCTCCAACATAACCAAAACACTCTGAGGAAATTTAACATTGATACAAAATTATTATCAGATATAGTCCATATACATCCCAATGTCTATTATAGCTGGATTTAAAAAATATCTAGGGTGCAATTAAGGATCATGCAGTGCATTTAGTTGCCTTGTCCTCTCAGTCTGTTTTAATTTAGAACAGTTAGTCCCTTCAATTTTTTTTAATCCTCACTCAAGGATATACATTTATTAATTTTAGAGACAGAGGAAAGGGAAGGAAGAGAGAGAGAGAAGCATTGATGAGAAAGGGAAATATTGATAAATATTGATCAATTTACTCCTGTACCAGCCCCACCAGGGATCAAACCAGCAACCTGACGAGGGATTGAACCAACATACTTTTGGTGTATAGGACAATGCTCCAACCAACTGAGCCACTGGACCGGGACATCTCTTCCACTTAAATATGTAGGTAAAATTTCCTGACACTTTCAATTTTGAAGAGTCTAGGTAAGTTATTTTATAGAATTTGAATGGTTCTGATTGTTTCCACCTGATTTGTTTTATGTTAAACATTCATGACATGAATAGTATGTAGGTGATTTGAGTTACTTCCATCATATTTCATCAGGATTTGTTTGTCCCATAGTGATGTTCAGGTTTGAACATTCAGCTAAGGTGATGTCAGCCAGATTTTTCCTCTGCAACTACTACATATATTAATTTAAAAGAGTATGCTAAGAGAATATTTTAAATAATGATAACTTTAAAATTCCACTTTTATCTACTGACCGATAAATGATAACACTCTCTCTCTTCTGTTCCCATTAGTTTCCTTACAGGGTTTCATGCTCATCCAAAGTGCTGCCCTGGCAGAAGGGCACTGAGACATTTATGCAGCTGCTCACTGTTGATAACCACTAGCTGCTTGTCCACACCAGCTCTCAATTGCATTGAAAGGTCCTCATTACCTCCCCTGGTTTAAAGGCGTCCTCTGATTACACTTGTTTAGTCTGCCAGCTTAGAAGGAGCCTCTGTTGACTTTTCCTGTCTCTCTCCAGGCAAAAACTGACCATCTGACACATATTTGTCCTCTCCCTCTTAAAGAATACAAATGAGGGGATCTAAAATATAACACAAGAGTTTTGTAGTATGGGAAATTATAGTGTAGAAAAAAGACTGGGCTGGGAGTTAAGAGACTTAGGTTCAAGTCCCAACTCTTTGATTTATATATAAACTGTGTGATTTTAGCCAACTCACTTCATTTCCCTGAATTTCATGATTATTATATCCAGAAATAAATTCATATTTATGTTTGTCTGCTAATGCATCAAATGAAGAAGCCAGGTAAATTTTCATGGAAATTATGTGGTTATTTAAGGTATATAATACCATTTACTTGGGGTCACCCACTCTAAGACACATCATAATTAAAATGGTAAAATTTAAAGACAAAGAGAATCTTAAAGGCATCAAGAGAGAAACAGCTAATAACATACAAGGAAGCTCTGATAAGGCTATCAGCTAATTTTGCAACAGAATCACTACAAGCCAGAAGGGAATGGCAAGAAATATTCCAAGTAATGAAAAGCAAAGGACTGCAGCCAAGATTATTCTATCCAGCAAGGCTCTCATTAAAAATGGAAGGAACTAAGAAGTCTCCCAAACCAAAGAAAAGGTTAAAAGAATACATCTCCACCAGACCAGCATTGCAAGACAAGCAAAAAGGACTGCTTTAAGAAGATTAAGAAAGGGAGAGGAAGGGAGAGAAAGAGAGAGGAACACAGGTACAAAAGGAGAAAATGGCAATGAATAAGTAACTACCAATAATAAGCTTAAATGTAAATGGATTAAATGCTCCAATCAAATAACATAGAGTAGCTGAATGGATAAGAAAACATGACTGACATATCTGCAGCCTACAAGAAATCCACCTCAGAATAAAAGATCTACCCAGGCCAAAAGTGAAAGAATGGAAAAAATATTCCAAGCAAATGGACACACCAAAAAAAAAAAAAAAAAAAAAAGCTTCAGTAGCAATACTTATATCAGACAAAAATAGACTTCAAAAACAAAGGTCATAAACAGAGACAAAGAACACTTCATATTACTTAAGGGAACAATCTATCAAGAAGATATAACCATTGTAAACATATATGCACCCAACATAAGAGCACCCAAATATATAAGGAAAAATGTGGAGGAATTCAAGAAAGATATTGACAGCAACACACTCATGGTAGGGCATTTTAACACCCTATTGTCAACAATAGATAGATCTTCTGAGCAAAGAATCAATAAAGCCCTGGCTGGTAGCACAGTGGATAAGGTGCCGGCCTGCGAACCCAAAGGTCGCAGGTTCGATTCCCAGCCAGGGCAACATAATCAGGTTACAAACCAGCTCTCCAGTCAGGTCTGTGGCTGGAGGCAAGTGAAACGCAACCATACATTGATGTCTCTCTCCCTCTCTGTCTCTCTCCCTTCCCCTCTTTCTAAAAAATAATGAAATAAAATCTTAAAAAAAAAAAAAAAAAGAATCAATAGGATGTTGTAGCATTGAACAACACTCTAGATCAAATGGACTTATTACAGAACTTTTTACCCCAAAGTAGCAAAATACTGTATATGTTCTTTTCAAATACACATGGCATGACACAACACAAACCTCAATAAATTCAAGAAAATTGAAATCATATCAAGCATTTTCTCAGATCATGATGGCTTGAAACTAGAAACCAACTTCAAGGGAAAAAACTCAAACACATTCAAATTCACAGACACTGAATAACATGCTATTAAATAATGAATGGGTTAACAATACAAAAAAATTCTGGAAATGAATGAAAAAGAACACACAACAGACCCAAATCTATTGAACACAGTGAAGGCAGCCCTGAGAGGGAAGTTCAAAGCAACAGAGGTCTACCTAAAAAAGATAGAAAAATATCAAATAAACACCCTAACCCTACATCTACAAGAACTAGAGGAACAACAACAAAGCTCAGAGCAAGTAGAGGGAAGGAAATAATCAAGATCAGAGCAGAACTAAATGACATAGAGACTAAAAGAACAATTCAAAGATTCAATAAGTCCAGGAGCTGGTTCTTTGAAAAGATAAACAAAATTAACAAGTCTTTAACCAGATTCATGGAGAAAAAAAGAGAGGGAACCCAAATAAATAAACTCAGAAATAAAAGAGAAGAAATAACAACTGATACCACAGAAATACAAAGGATTGTTAGAAATTACTACAAACAACTACATGCCAACACATTTGACAACCTGAATAAAATGGAAGAATTTCTAGAAAAACATCATCTTCTAAAACTGAATCAAGAAGAAGCAGAAAGCCTAAACAGCTAATGAAATTGAAGTGGTAATCAAAAACTCCCAGCACACAAAGGCCCTGGACTGGATGGCTTCATAGGCTGATTTTACCAAGTATTTAGGGAAGAAATAGTTCCTATCCTTCTCAAACTATTCCAAAAATTCAAGAAGGGGAAAGACTTCTAAACTCTTTCTATGAGGCCAGTATTATCTTAATTCTAAAACCAGGTAAAGATACAACAAATAAATAAAAGTATAGGCCAATATCACTGATGAACATATATGCTAAAATCTTCAACAAAATATGGGCAAACTGGATCCAGCAATACATTGAAAATATCATACACCATGACCAAGTGGGATTCATCCCAGGGATGCAACAATGGTATAATATTCACAGATCACTAAATGTGATACACCACATAAACAAAATGAAAGACAAAAATCACATGATCATATCAATAGATGCTGAAAAAAGCATTTGATAAAGTACAGCACCCATTTATGATACAAATACTCAGCAAAGTGGGAATAGAGGGAGAATACCCAAATATAATAAAGGCTATATACATGAAAACTACAGCCAACATCCTACTCAATGGGCAAAAACTAAAAGCTTCTCCCCTAAGGTCAGGAACAAAACAGGGGTGTCCGCTTTCAACACTTTTATACAACAGAGTTTGGAAGTTCTAGCCACAGCAATCAGACAAGAAAAAATAAATAAATAAAACACATCCAAATTGGAAAGGAGGATATTTCTATGGGAAAAAAGTGGGCATGAGCCCTTATATCACACCATATGGAATAACTGACAAGACATGGATCATAGACTTAAACTAACAATATAAGATTTCTAAGAGAAAATGTTTGCTACTTTGGGAGTAGGCAAAAATTTCTTAAAACAAAGAACTTTCACAAGAGAAAAATAAATTGAAGAATTGAAGTTCTTCAAAATTACAGACTTTTGCTCTTAAAAAACCTTATTAATATTGAAAAATAAGAAGGTAAGCCACAAATTGAGAGAACTTCCTTTGTGCAAGTTGATTCCCTTTATCTGGTGAAAGATCTGATGGCCTGGAGAAAATCTAAGAAGGCAGGGTAGACTAAAAACCTAAGAATTTGTTGAAAAGAAGAGCTCTCTAAAGTATATAGAGATATAAAGTATAAGAAAGGCACAGATGGCCATGGCTGGTGGCTCAGTGGATAAGGCACCAGCCTGTGAACTGACGGGTTGGTGGTTTGATTCCCAACCAGGGCACATGGTCAGGTTGCAGGTCACATCTCTAGCCAGGTCCATGGCTGGAGGCAGGTGAAGAGTAGATATACATTGATGCTTCTCTCCCTCTCTTCCCCTCTCCTTCTCCCTCTCTCTGAAAATAATATATAAATAAAATATTTTTTAAAAAGAAAGAAAGAAAAAGAAAGGCACAAATGCAGATGTGTTGACCAAATCCTAAAAGAGCCAAATGAGGAACATCCATTTAAGTAGACACTCTAGGACAAATAAAATGAACTGCTAGGGAGGAAGAAATTTTATGTTTGTTACTCTGATAGGTGGCACTTTGGTCAAGAAGAAATTTTATAACATAGTAAAGAGGATCTGTGGATACTTGGAGCACACCCCTCACATTTCCAATAAGATTGATAGCAATCTTCTTGGTCCCTCTCAGCCATTCATCCTCTCCCTTCCCTTCCATATCTCTTCCCAGTGGTTTTAGCATTTTTTTGGTGGAAATGTTGGAAATGGAAGGTTTTGCTATACGTCCATCTTTTTTCCACATGAATAGCTCCAGAACACATTCTCTTTGCTGATGATATACAGTTGACAGCCTTAGGACGCTGTCCTGACCTGAGTCCTAAGGGAAGGTACCTGGATATAATCTCATCTCTTCCTGTGCAGAGTAGCTTTTATAGCACTTCCTTAAAGTTGAGACTTCAAACTATATCTAACTCTTATCTTGGCTTGAAAAATCCAGATAAGAGCCATGCTCTATTCTCAAGTCACTGCCACAAGGGAAAAAAGAAGCAGAATATTTTCCATAGTTTTGATGAGACTGCCCAGTACACTGTGTGCTCAGTCTCTGAACATGTCGAAATTCAACAAATCAAACTCTGAACACCTTGGTGAACTCCTCTCAAGTGACACTTATCTTCCTTGATCATCTTGCTTGACTTTTATTAAGTAAGCGGAACCCTATTACTGCCTTGCTTCCTACACAAAGTTGGTCTTACTAACCTAGGTTTTCAATCATAATTATCTAATCCTCTACCACCTTCAATTATTCTGATCTTGTTTCAATATATTTTGGTTCATTATTATATCTGATCCTGTAACAACCCTGTAACTGGGACAATGACATGGGAAGAGCCATTTAGGGATATAACTGTGTGAATTCTTTCCTTGAGGCTTGTAGGGTCACTGTAACTCATCAACTGGTGAAGAGATAGAGAAATGGGGTGGTATGAGGGTAACCACAGCTACAATCTGTCTAGAACCTCTGTGTCATGTGGGTAGCAAACAGACTCTTCCTGGATCCTGTTCTCAAATAATGTCGTGTTCCCTTGACCCAGGAGATGGAGAGAGGGAGGGAGGTATAGTGAGGGTGTATAGGGATAAAGGATTGATGCAGAAAAAGACCAAAAGATCAGGGAACTTCCTCTGAAGTAATGAGCATTCAAGTCTAGGTAGAAATGACCTCAAGATCCCTTGGCACCGCTGACAGCACTAACTGAAGCTTGAATTGAAATAGCAGAGCCTCCTTTTATTTAGGGAGTCAGTACAATGTATCTGGGTTTGGGACTTGTCCACCTTTTATTTTTAAACATCAATGTTGGTTGCTTCTTGTGCACCCCTAACTGGGGACCTGGTCCACAACCCAGGCCTGTGCCCTGACGGGGAATGGAACCAGCAACCCTTCAGTTTGCAGGCTGGCGCGCAATCCATTGAGCCACACCAGCCAGGGCTGTCCACCTTTTTAACTGATGCTAAATAACCAGTTAATATGGAAATGTACGCCCCTGCCCTCCTAGGCACACATCAGTGTGTTTCCTTGGCAGTTCTATGAGCGTTTGATGTGGGGGTACAAAGAGCCCTCCAGTCCTGACCTGACTCCAGAGGACCAGCTGGGCTCCCTCCAGACCCCTTCCTGGCTGCCAAGCAGGAGGGAGGACTGCTCCTTTGAATTGCCAATTCCAGCACAGATGGAGAAGGGAAGCACAAGAGTGTGAAGTCCATGCTCTGAAATTACATCCAAGAAGAAAATGAAGTGGCTGGGCAGCTGTTCTAGGAGCAAAAGGCCCAGTGGTTGCCATTTGGAGGGGGGAAAATTGAAAACTGCAGAAATAATTACCCTTCCCATGTTGTTGGTAGCTCTTAGGTTTGGCTCCTGTTGCTTCTGGGACCTCATCTAACCTTCACATTTGGGCAGAGACTGATCTGGAGGCTAGCAGATTTTGCTCCACCAAAAGCAGGCTATGGGGCCTTGAGTGGGTGTGTATCTGGGCCACAAAAGCTGCTTCACAAGGTTATGAAACAACAGATGGCTGTCCAGTCAGGAAACATTTATCCAAGGTCCACCAGATTCCAGGGCATATAAAGAAGATCAAGACAGGATCACGCCCTCAAGTAATGCCAGGCTTTGGGTGAAGCAAGCCACCTCCCCATTTATAGCCATCAGCACTTTTCCTCTCCCCACCTTTTCCTTTGGCTTAAGTGTCACTACCTCCAGGAAGCGTTCCCTGACACCACTGCCTGCCCCAACAAGCTGGATTAGATCCCTTGTAAAATACTCTTGTCACACTCTCAGTTTTTCCATCATAATAATTAGTATACCTGTTATTATAACTTGTTCAATGTATGCCCCACTAATCTGTAAGCATCAAGAAAGCAAGGAGTGTCTCAAACACTGTGGTGTCCTTTTCACTATACACAGTTCCTGGCACAGAAAAGGCACTTAAGTATGGTTTATTGAACCAAAATAATACAGAAGTAAAATGGTATAATCCTTACCTTTATAGATCAGGCACCCAATGCACCCCAAATAGATGAGGATGGCCAAGTCTATGAGCATGCTGACTGGCAAGGCAGGGGCTAGGACACAGCATCTTGTCCCAAGTCCAGCACTCTCACAGGAGAGGGAATGACTGCTGTGTGTCTCTCTCAGTCCCTAAGCAGGGAAACCTGGCTTGTAAGGCCAGGGGAAGTGAGGGGAGGGGTCCTTTCCTTGATTTGTCTAATTCTTTGTCTTTGCCCCCTGCCACCACCTAATTAGGGTGTCCTCTGCTGACACTACCAGTTTCTTAGCAAAACCCAGAAGTGTTAAAAGGTGGACACTGTCCCATGCCACCTGGTGCCTGTGAGGCTGGGATGCTTGCCAAGAGGCTACATGATCCATAGACTGTTCAAGGTCTTTGGAGAAGATACAAAACACAGTGCATATTCATAGAACATTTGGTAATGACCTAATTTTATGTACGATGAATTCATATTATAGAATTATCAAGGGGTAGATTCATTGGAGGTTGGAAGTAACTAAGTTTTATGAAAAATAATTACTGCCATAAAGTTTATATGATCACTTACATTGGTTTGCCAGGGCTGCAATCCAATTTTATTTACAGGCAATTTTTCCCAATACCATTTACATCGAGAGAATAATTGCTCTGCTTTAATTTATTGTCACTTCAGCTGGCCTGGGGAGGAGCTGATCACACGTGCTGTAAGGTCACTGATGCTGGGCCAGGCTCTCCTGGAAGGAAGGGCTACCCTGAGAACCCTTGCATCTGGGGAAGGGAGTGGGCATGAATTGTCACTGTCAGAATCCTGCCCTGGTTGCCCTTCTCTTCAATAAATGACTATATTCTTTAGCATGCAGAATCTAAAGAAGAAATCGATTGTAAAGATTGCAAGGCAAAATAAGGATTACAGAATGGAATGGAAATAGTTCTTAGTTACGTAGACCTGGTTCTGCTGTTCGTTACCAGGTGACCTTTACTTACTAGGTCTCAGTTTTCATTTCTGTAAAGAAGAGGTATCTAACTTGGAGAATTGTTGAGAGAATTACATGCGGTAATGTGAACCAACCCACTGTGAGCCCAGCACCAGCAGTTAACAATGCAATGGTATCAGGGGGATGGAGGTGGGGGAGGGTAATCTCCTTAAGTGGCAGAGACAGATGAGGAACCCCTGGGGAGCAGGCTGTCTGCCATCTCACAGACCCTGTGAGGGAGGAAACTTAGCCCAGAGCGGCCATGTTCCGTCATAGCTGAGATGATTGGGGTGGGCACCTCACCCAAGGACAGTGTACCTGTAGGCTGAGCGTCCGTTCTATGTGCTTGCTTAGCCCAAAAGGTGAGTGTCAATGAGATAGGTGATTGGCTGGGCCAAACACATTTTCTCTGGATAGTCCATGTGGGGCAGAAGCAAGCAGGAATTGAGAGAGAGAGAGTAGCTAAGGGATAGCTAAAGAATAGCACTAGAGATGCTTCAGGTGGACCACCAAGGGCTTCTCAGACTCTAAATGTCCCTTCACTGTGCAGAACTCCGTGCCAGGCTCCATAGGATCGAGCTGTATGGCTATGGCTGGGTTCGCCTGGGATTCTTGCCTCCCTCTTTGCTCTTATAGTCCCCCTACAACTCTCATCACTAGAGATGGCCTTGCAACAGAAAGCCACCATAGCACCAAAGGTGCCTAGAGCAACGCCTCCACCCCTGAACTCACTCACCAGCATGTCCTGCACATGGCAAGCTGGACCCAGAGAAGCCCAGGGTCACTCACTCCACTAGTGGCATAGCTGAGGCTGGAAACCAGGGCGCATGACTTCATTCATTGAGAAGAAGGGGCCACATTTAGGTTCTTCCAAAACTTTCCAGGCATGGCTTTTTATAGGGAAGTGGTAAAATGTGGGGTGAGTTGAGGTGTAGCAAGAGCAGTCATTTCTGGCGCTACATCCAGCAGCTGCTGCAACATGCCATATTTGCTCAAGTGTGCTTCCTCTCCCCACCCCCACTCACGAGCTGTTTGCTGGGACTTCTTTCCTGGTGTTCATGGGCAACACTGACCTGCCATTCTGTGACCATTCTCACCATGGGCCATTTCACAGCACTTTGTTCCTGTACTGTTCTGGGTATGTGGTGGTAATGAGGCTGTGTGACCCAGGCACCCCTGAGTCTGCACAGAGAATCTAAGTTCACAGCACACTGGAAACCTGTCAGGTGCAACTTTTCTTTATTGAGTGCTTGGACTGCAGGTAAGAGCTCAAAGGGTCCACAAACCAGCTAGGTATCCCCAAGATGACTCTTTCATCCCCTTCAAGGACAATTTCAGATCCTTACAAATCCCTTAAAACCCTCTGCCAGCCACTTCTTCCTGTCAACAAATGACAGCTACCTTTACCTCACCAGAGGACAGGGGCCATTCCACGGGAACATCACCACTTCCTGCCCTCAGTGACAAACTTTTTTTTTTCGAAGAGAAAGAAAACAGTTGTGTCATTGAATAAGCATTTTTCAGCTTTGTTGAAGGACAGTTGACAAATAAAAGTGTAAAATCATTTAAAGTGTAGGGTCTTGGTGATTTGATAAGGGTATACAACATGAAAGGAGTCATCCCGTCTACTTAATTAACGCAACCATCACCTAACTTTTATTTTAATGAATGAGTGAATGAACTTATTTATTAGTTATTTATTTTGGTGAGAACATTTAAGTTCTACTCTCTCAGCAAACTTCAAGTGTGCAGCACAGTGTTACCAACTACAGCTGCCATTTTTCTTATTATATCCCTGCCTTTCATGTCACCTATGTTTCTCCGGTGTGGACCCTCTCTTTTATCATTTATTGGGAATAAGCCTCCAGTCTACTGCACAGCAAAATCCCTGTGATGTGGAATAGGGGAATTGGAAGTCCAATTTCTTTTTTTTTTTAATTTTATTGTTGTTGTATTACATCCATCCCCTTTTTGCTCCCCTCTGTCTCCCTCCCCACCCACCCATTCTGAAGTCCAATTTCTTATATAGATTTTTAACCAATTGTGACATTTTAGCTGTTTACCACCCTCCCCCGCCCCCTACTTTCAGAGATGCCTGGTGCCTTGTGAGAGTTCTTCCATATAAAATCACAGAATTTCTTAGCTTTCCATATGGCTGTTAGAATTCGGCTTCCTTGGGTCTGCTCAGTCAGATGCCACTGTTTCGTCCACTTTCCAGCCTCGAAATTTTGCTGTTGATGACTCCTTCCCTACTCTGTTTGTCCTTGTGACATTATGCCTTTGCTTAATTTGTTATTATTTTAAGTGATGTGTAGAGAGGGGTAGGAAATTAATATGTACATCCAACCCATCTATTAACCTGAAGTTCTAGTCATTTTTTTGTTAAATATTTTTCCATCAAACAGTTCTTATAAATAGCAAGCCATTTGTTGTATTTAATGTAATATTTGGTTAGCAAATTCGTATTTCACAATTTTCAGAAACATTATTTTTGTGGAAAGCCAGGTGACCCCCCAGTGGTGATAGAGGCAATTCATCATCAGTTTGGTGAAAATGCAAGCCCAATTTTATAAAATTTCAGGGCTTTGTCCTTTTTAAAAAGATTTTGACTTCCATGGGTTAGTGAAAGTTTGATATCTGGATGAACAAATAGCATCCACCCCCCCACCCCCACCCCCGAAATACAGCTTGGGAAATGACTGGTGTCTGTGGCAATCATGGTGGTTGGCTCCTCCAGACACATGACCCAAGTCCAACAGGGGTTGATGGAAGTGTGCTGGGAGTTTTTTGGGATTTTCTTCCTTCTGAAAAATGAGACACAAGATAGAGACAGCTTCTGTTGTTCCTCTGGATGTCACACCTGGGTCAGCCATCTAGCAGTCAGTCTTGGACCCAACCAAAATCGAGGACAGCAGCGTGAAGAATGAAAAACAAGGCCTTGATGACTTTACTAAGCTACTGCCTGGCTCTGCTTTCCTCTGAACTTCCAGAAATAATGCTTGTCCTTATTGCATAAGCCAATTTGAACTGGGGATCTTCTGTTATTTACAGCTGCAAACATTCTAACCACACGCACTGTCACTGCACAAGCTACTGGCAGGAAAGCATTCATTTTTCAAGAACTGTATAGATATATAGATTTATGAGCTCTGTTTAGATCATGGAAATAGATTCCGATATGTACAAATATGAATTAACATTTCACTTACCTTTCAGGTGCCTGAAGGTTATTTTTGAACAGTTTATTTCGTTTTTCTGAGTCTCCCTTTCCATCAGACAAAAATCTAGATTATTCGTACTAGTTACTAGGTACTAATAAATATAAGATAAAGTAGAAAATGAATTGCAGTGAAATAAACCTTCAGAAGTAAGTGACTAGATGATTCTATTATTTTAAAATTGCTTTTATCAGTCCTTTTGAAGTTCTCATTTGAAGAGGACTTTTTCTGTGGATCATTCCCCAACTTATTATTTGAACTATGAGTTGATCCTTAAAAGATAAATTTTATCATTTTTTATATCAAACAAGTTCAGCAGAAAATATCTTGAGAAGGGGTGGGGTAGGTTGGGGAAAACTTAGGTGAGCGAATGTTTTACTGTTAATCTCATGTTCTATTGAATAATAGCTAAGAGCACAGGTCTTAGGGCCAAGACAGGGGGTTCAAATCTTGGCTTTCCCACTCACGCATTGTGCAGCTGTGAACAAACTACTTTAACCTCTCTGTACTTCCAATTTATCATCTCTAAAATGAGGGTAATAATACCTGCATCACAGGATTAATGAGAAGCTGAAATGAAATACATGTTGAAATTAAGACCTAGAGCAGAATGGGTGAGGTAGAAGAAGGTGGAGAAGGGATAAATGGCCATTCAAAAAATAATAAAATAATAAATACCTAGAGCAATGTCTGACATATAACAAATATTGAAAGTTGGCTGTTATTATTATCATCATATTTCATAATCATCATAATATATCATATCATCATAATATCATCATATTATCATAATAATTAATCTTGTCAACATTTATGTAAGGGCCCTTTGGAAGCTCTCGCTCCTCACTGTGGAAGTCATTCATGGGCCACTAGCTGGTTAGGTCAAGGAGAGAGATACAGAAAGCAGGTTTTAAAGCCATGGCTTATGCTGACCACTGCACCCTCCCCTGTCATCCTTACCGTTCTTACTCTCTCTGGCACAGCCACAGCCATCTCCTGGCCCTTGGCCTTACCCAAGCTCTGAGATGGATTTTTCATTCGCTTCAGTTTGGATCTGTTTGTCCTTCCTCTGCCAGAGGTCACAGCTCTCCTCCAGGGCCTTTGCCAACTCTGAGACTCTCCCTGCTCATTCCAAGAAATGCATCTCTACTCCATTTCCTTCATTTCTTCATTTATTTACTTTTAGACCCTCTTTCTATTTACCTTCTTTATTTAATGAGGGGTTTCTGTAGGTCATGCCTCCTCCCTCCATTTTGGGTAAATGTTCCTCTTACACAGCTACCTGCAGTCTGTAGGTTAATCATCAAAAACGAAAGATTTGACTGAAATTCCAGATTCTGTGATCATCCCTATCCCCAGGATTAGTTTCTGTTTTCTTACTGCCTATTTCGAGTGAGGGGGCACTTGGTCATCTTCCAAATCCTCCTATAAGAGGAAAACAAGGAAATGGGCCTTTACTGAACAGCTTCTCTGTGCAGGCACCTGCTGGGTCTGTCTTCCCCCCCACACACTCCCTTATTTAATCCTTCAGTGTCATAGTGAGGCCTTCACTCAGGCAAGTGCGTCCTATTAACTGAACGCTCTGTGATGTCAACACCAGAGGCGGGTTTCTGGTCTCTCCTGAACGTCAAGCCTCCCGCTTGCAACAGGAGCAGCCCAAGTTCACAGCCCAAGTTCACTGCAGGACCAGGCCATTTTGGGAGCCCAGCCAGCCTCTTCCTGAGGATGTGCTATAGTGACTCATGACCAGCCCCCATGGGAGGATAATCCAGAACCTACTCGCCAAAGTTGAACAATAGCAGCGTTTTAACCAACTCCTAGGAGTGACAGGCGTCATTGCCTCCCAGGGAAGAGGCGGTGTTCCACCCAGCTGCATCCTACCCGAGGCCTCCCTTCCTCTCAGGTGGGTGGCAGGGTTGGCAGGACGGGGCGAGGGGGTGGGTGAAAGGTTGTGTCTCTTTTTCACGATCAGAGAACTTGAAAGTATGCTGCATTTTGTGGGATCCTCTGAGTCTTGGGCCCTGTGTTTAAAATAAGAGGTTAGACTAAATGGTCCTCAAGCCTCCCTGCAATTCACTGTCTTTGGGATCTAAATATTTCAGAGCTCCTGCACTACTCTTGAGGTTTTTCTGTCTCGGAAGCATGAGTTGAATCTAGAAATGAAGGCTAGGAAGCTCTAAAAGGTGAAGTAATTTGTCTAGCTTCTTTCCCATCAGCTGTAGTCAAAGCTGCCCTTGTGTCCAGGCCCCAGCCAGCATAACTTCTCCTATTTGCTAGTCGTTTTTCATGACTGGGAACTCAAGCTAAGAATTGGGGCTTCTGGGAAAAGAGGATCCAGCCAAACCTTCACCTCCTGCAGGGCCCTTGCTTTCAGTCCTAGGCTTCTTAGAAGACATCAGTTATTGAAAATATGGAATGCAAAAATGGCTGGAGATTCCACAGGGACCTGTAAAGGATACATACCAAGGGGGCCTGTCACCTCTTTGAGGGCAGCTCCCAGATCAGCATCCTCAATGTCAGCCTCTCTCCACAGCTCCACCTTGATGGAGCTGCATACTCATACTCAGTATGTGAAGAGGACCAGACATTGCCACACTTGTCCCTAGTAACTGGGGTATAGGCACGTGATTTAAGAATGGCTATTCAGATGCTGCAAAAGGGATTTTGATTCTTTAGAGTGACACAAGGCTACAGATTATTTACAGCAACAGTGGAAGAGAACAGGTGCAGCAGGTGTCCAAGGGTGGGGCCACTTTGGCCATGATGTGACCAGGCTTGCTCTTGCAGTGTGATCCAGGTCCCAGCCTTTCTTGGTTTCTGCCCATTTCCTGAGTTTGGTTCTTCGGGCTTCACATTGACTCAGTGCGCTCTAATAAATATACATCCAATACATTCCATTTCTTGTTAGAGATCCAGAATCAGTTTCTGTTGTTTGCAACAAATTCTTGGCTGGTACCCTCACCTTCCCCCTAGTCACCAAGGCAGGAAGCAGAGAATTCTTCCTGATTATCCCTGGTCACTAAGGTACTCAGATTCATCCTATGGTGTCACCTCTATGGCCTCAGTGCCACCTCCCCCTCCAAGCCATCATTATAATTTCCTGTTTCTGTTGTCCCTGATTGATGGATCCTCTGCCTCTGGGCTCTTCTTAACCACAAACATCTACTTCTGATCAAATTTTGGAACCCAGGATCAGGGATTTTTGACGGAGGGGAAAATGGAGAAAACTAGAGAAAAGAAAGGTGTTCAGCACCTCTGAATAGAATGGGAAGTGAAAAGGCACACACACAAAACATAG
The DNA here is from genome assembly GCA_004026585.1 of Noctilio leporinus. Taxonomy (NCBI): domain Eukaryota; kingdom Metazoa; phylum Chordata; class Mammalia; order Chiroptera; family Noctilionidae; genus Noctilio; species Noctilio leporinus. Next base: position 41,087 of record PVIW01001049.1, on the reverse strand, counting down.
GTGCAACTTGGTGTCACTGTCATAACTGATACTGTCTGAGGTCTTAAGACTGCGTGAATTTCTCCCCTTCTTGGTACATTCTCTTGTTTTATGAAGTCACATCAATAAAAAGTATTAATTACTCTTTTAGTGGAAATAAATTAACTTAAGGAGATGCAATCTTATCTTGCTTTTATAGTAGCCAAGTTCCCTAAGGATGCATTAATTGATTTTAAATCCAAATCAGCCTAATGGACTTGAATACTTGGTTAGGTAATGGAAATTCATGTTGACTCCTACAAAAGAAAGACTTGCACATTTTTATTACTATGGATGAGGTCTAAGTCCAGTCATGGGTGAAGAAGGGCCCATAGCACCAAGATCTTTACTTATTGAGTGAATATTTATTGAGCACCTACTTAATGCCAAGGACTATGCAAGGCACCAGGGATCCAATGATGAACAAGACAGACTAGCTCCTTACCTAGTGAAGCTGACAGCTGAATACATTAAAGTGCCTTTTCAGGGCTTCCTAAAGCTTCTATGCATAACTCCCCTGACCTGGCTTTCTCTAAAGCTGGCCTTCACAGGAAGCCAAGTACACGAGAGAACTGGTGATGAAATACCAAAGAGCCTCATCTGGAAACACCAGAGTACTTGGGAGTGTGGATAGCCACAACAGGGAGTCAGGTTGGTGGGACTCATCCCAGGCTGTGCCTCCATGAAGACAGATTGGTGGACAGCATTTGTCCTAGAAAGTCCGTGAAGACAGTCTCCAGTGCTTTCTCTCTGGCACTGCCTATCTAGGGTTGCCAAATTTAGCAAATAAAAATACAGCATACCCAGTTAAATTTGAATTTCAGATAAACAATGGATACAATTTTAGCACAAGTATGTTCCATGGAATATAATATACCCCATGCAAAATTATATTGAATGCTATTGGTTACCTGTATTTTATCTGGCCACCAGCCACACCCATCCCCACCCCAGCAAGATGCCCTATGCCCCTTTAGCCCTGATACATGCTCTGAAGCAGAGCCTCCCATGTAGCAGGCATGCAGAACATGCAGCCCCTTTTCAAAATGTACTTATCTGAGGAGTATTCAAGACGAGTCTGCTCTCAGCCAGCTGTCCCAGCAAAGAACTTCAAGTCTGCCTCCTTGACATCACTGACTCCAAGCACAGAACAATATGTTCTAAGAAGACAGTGATGAGTAAGACCCTAAAGAACCCAGAGGCCAGCAGGGAAAGTGGATTAAGCTACTCAAATAACTGTAATACAAGGTGAAAACTGAAAAAATAACTTGAGTGCCAAAAGAATGCAAGGAGGAAAAGAACACGTTTACTTTGGAGAGTGGGGGTTTTGTGGGCATCATGGAGGAGGTGACATTTACAATTGGTTAGACTAATGGTGAATCCATAAACTCACTTCACAGCTTGGACGTGGTCATCAAAAACTCCCAGCAGTGCCTATGGGTGAACCACAGTTGGTGTCCCAGATGAAATCTTTTCAACATCCTTGACCTAGAGGTGTGCCTTCTGCAAAGGGTGGACCAGCTTCAATCATGACCCAAGTCATGAAAAAGGGGCGTTTTAGGTTTGGAGAACTCTGAGAAATCTCATGGAGCCAGAGCCTAGCGCTCCATGTGGGGTCTATAGCCAGAGAGGTCACCCCAAAGGCAAGTCAAGGACAGGGTGCTGGAAGGTCTAGGATCACAGGGCGCTGGCACTTCCATTGCTGGGGTGTATAGTTGGGCACCTGCTATCCCTGGAGGTGGGCCTCCATGCCTGAGGGCCTGTATGGGCACTGCACTGGTTGCCAACACTTAATGGACACTGGCTATGCCAAATGAAGGAATGTCAGTCACATTCTTGGTAAATATTTAGACATCTGAAGTTTCAGTACAGATAACATTTCACAGCCTGCTTTCTGCTTGAACAGCATCTAATGAGGGGACAGAAAAGCTCATTCACTGCTTCCTGGTTAATGTGAGTGAGCCTTCCCCGGGTAGGCAAACATTTCCAGCCCAGCCCTGATAATGCCTTGAGGTAGCAGAGAAGGGAGCCAAATGCTCCCGTGGCCTGTTTGCATGGACAGCGGCAAAGGCAATGTCCCCTGGGCTCTAGTTTGGAGGGATTCTTTGGTCTGTGATCATACCACAGGGATTATTCTGCATACTTAACACATTGCCCAGGCCCTCCCAGCACTGAGGTCTGCAGAGACAAAAAAGCTGATGAATCCTCCCCTAGCAAGTGGGCAGAGGGACTCCAACTGCCCCCAAGCTGGTCTATTAGCTAGACTAGGCTCCCTGAGCCAGGCTCAGTGTGGGTCTGTCTGGGAATGTTTTTGAGAAGTTAAATGACGTTGCTAAATTGGGTACACATAGCAAGAGGGAGCCAGCCTGTCTCTCTCTCCTCCTTCTGGCTGGCAAGTCCCCATTCTGAGGGAATAACGCATGAGAGCGTGTTTGGGTTCCTCCAGAAATGTAATTAAAGCAAGCTGCAAGATGGAGCCAGCCTGTGCCTAGATTCGTTCCTGACAGGGGCAGGCTCCCAGGCCCCTCCTGGGTCCACCGACTTGGTGGACTCCTGCCTCTCGGACTCCTCTGGAGCCTGGAAGGAAAGAAGCAGAGACACCTGCCACTGGGGTTGCTGAGGCCAGAGGTATAAGGCTCTCCAGACAGTGGCCCTCCAGACAGTGCTCCCTGTTCCTCCAGACAGGTGACCCAGACCCTTTCCCTGAGCCTGCCTCCCCCTACATCCTAAGCTCCTGTGTGTTTTCACCTTCCCCGGGCCTCCATCACTCGATTTGGAGTTCTGGGCTGTGACTTGACCCTGTTTTTATCAAGCACAGGGTTCCATGCTGGTAGGCCCTAGGCCTGGCTTCTTCTGGTTGGGGCATTCTCCCCATCCTCCCTCCTTTTTCTCTCCTCCCTTTCCCTCCCCCCACCTCCTCCCCTTTCCTCCTCCTTCCACCAGGTTGGCAGGGCTGGAAACCACAGGAAGGGGCTGAGCTGGCTTTGGCTGCTAAGGCTGAGAGCTGGAGGTGGGGAAATCAGGAAACCCAGGCTTGATTCCGATGTGAATTGGAAGGCTCTCCAACAGTCAGGGCATTCGATAAATAAGATTCCAAAGCCTATGAATGAGAAAGGAATTTTATTTCCTTTAGACTTTAAAACTTGGGTTTAGAAGTTTTAAACTCTTCAGTCCTATGAAGAGCCATGTATCTTGTTATTAATTCTTATAAATATAATGCATGCACAGAAGAGGAATTAAAATAATACAAAACAGTGTAAAATGAAAAAGAAAAACCCCCTCACCGCCCTAACCCCATTTCCCAGTGGCCTGTTAGAAGCTTCTTGGGATAATTAGGTTTTAAAGAAACAAGGTTCAGGATTAAAACTGAAGAATGCAACTAGACTCTGGATGACATATTTGGGATGTGATGGGAGAGTGTGATTGGGCCCAGTGTGCACATGTGCGTGTGTGCGTGTGCATGTCTGTGAGTGTGTAGGCATAAGCCATGGTTTACTAATTAATGCAGGCTTGACTATTGATGCTCAGATTCGGACATTAGCTCCTTTGCTCTTAACTGTGGGGCAAGTTGGTTAATTTTGCTGCCTCAGTTTTATCACTGGTAAGTTGCAAATAATCATAGCACCTACCCACAGCTGTGGAGATTTGAGCATTTTTTTCAGCAATGTGAATTCTATTCATACGTGCCTATCAGTCCTACCTTCTACCAGAGCCAACAACGACTGTAATGACCCCTCCTGTGCAGACACCACTATCTAGTTTATAATCCATGTCATGGTTGTCCCTGGGAGGCAGATGTGTGGTCCCCTTAGTAGATGAAGAAACCCAAGAGTAGCCGCTGGTCTAAGGTCCCACAGCTGTAGGGTCAAAAGCTGGGTCTAAAACTCAAATGGTATGATTTTTCTAGTGTTCCCATTGGGATGCTGGTGGCTGGTCTGAGTGGTGAGCACAGGACATGTGACAGCAGGGCAGAGGAAGGGCTCCTGCAGCTCCCAGCGTGTCCTCTACTCCTCCCCATCTGGCCTTTTGATTCTGGCGTGACTGACTGTGACCATGACCATGACCTCCGGGACAGCAATCAGGCCTCTTGCCCAGGGCCCAGCCTGCGGGTCTCTAGGGCACAAACCTCTTCCGGAAAGAGCCTCCCCTCTGCCTCATTGAGCTTTTAGTTTTAATCAGCCTCATTATTTGCCATTTTATACTTTAAAAGTGTATTGCTTTTTCTTATTACAAAGTGATACCTGTATAGTGTAGAAAATGTACACAAGCCAATAGAAAGTAAAAATAAATGTCACTGTGGAAGTGCTTTCTGCCATCCTGGTGTCCTGCTTGGTGCCCCCGTGGTGAACAGCGGTGCTCACAGGCTGCGCTGAACCTCCGGTCCAGATCGTGACAGCCCCTTCCAGCTTCGGCCAACCCCGGACCTCCCAGGAAACTTTCCAAGAGTCACAGGATTATTGACTACACTGATCCTGAGCTGCAAACAGCTAATGTAATTGAACAACAGCACAACTTCATACTTCTTAAAGCTGCTGCTTCCTTTGAAAATCAAGTTAAGAACTCTACCCTTCATGGGGAATTTGATGAAGCCCTTGGAAAAATCAATTCGGTGTGTGCTTTTGAAAATGCCTCACTGCGTCAGCTCAATCTTTCTTTGATACACTATCAGAGGGTTGTTTGATCAAGACTATAAACTTGCAGAGTTTCCACAAACTATTAATGTGCGTCACAGAACGCAGAGAGCAGTGGGAGAGAGGTACCTAGCATGCAGCTCCAGTGTGGGCGCTGAGTGTTATAAAAACAATGTGCACCCGGGTTGTGTGAGCACTGGGACGGTGTGCTGACTCTTCTTGCAGAAGCAAGAGAGCCTGGTGAAGTTTTCTGATGACCCAGGTGTTCAGCAGGACCTTGCATGGACATCAGGAGTTTGGTGGGAAAGAAAGGATTGCAGGGAAGGAGGTTGGCAGTAGGTAGGGCCAGGGCATGCCACAGGGGGAGAAGCAAGCAGCAGGGTGTGAGACACAATGTGGAAGGGTCTCAGCATCAAGAGATGAGGCTGCAGGTTGGAATCCTATGATGAAGGACCTTGGGTGCCATGCTGGCGAGTTGAGTCTGCATGGGTCCGGGACCCTGGGCCCCCACCCTAGTTGTGTTTGCAAATATCGGGGCCTATTACAGGCAGAATGGAGGTGGAAGGGCTCAGCCTCACAACCCCCAGGTAAAGAGAGCTGGACCTATAGAAGAGAAAATGGAACAGGTTGGCTTGGAGAAGAGAGGAAAGCTGGACCCCTCTCTCTTGCACTTTCACCAATCATTGTCAGGTTTTCTCTGGAAAGTTCTAGTGTTTCTTATACGAAGTATCTATCTTCAGCCAAGTATGAATATGGAAACACACATACACATACACCAAAAGGAAGCACTTATTTTACAGTTTTTCCCCCAAGAGTTTTAATATGGATACCTGAGACTATAGGAAAAAACTTACCGAAGTAAGTAAATAGAAAGGGGAACGGGTAGTAAGTAGGCAAAAGCAAGGAAGTAAAATCAAATCCCAAGAACGTGTATTGACTTTCAGCTTTTTAGAAGATTCTCTGCTCTTCTCTGACTTGGGCACAATGAAACAGGTGAATGCTGATTAAGTTACTTGCTTTTTCTTGGGTGGATTTTGGCCATCTGGGTTCTGTCAAGGTGAGAAATGTTTTCAGCAGCTATAAAAGCCCTTGCACTCCCTGAGTTTCAACTGAACCAGGGAAAGAGTATAGCTGGGCCTCTTTCCATTCCACCCTTTCTCTTGTCTGGTGCCCCTCAGCCCCTCACAGCCCAGCCAGTCAGGAAGGAGCCCGGAGGCCATGGAAACACCTGGTCCTCTCCACTGTGGAGGCCCCCGACCTACTGATCCTCACTCTGAGCTTCTGACCTGTCTGGGCTGCTGTGGGGATGTGAGGTGGACAACACTATGCATGGGGTGGGCCTCGTGGATGAAAAAAGAGCTTTGGAGGTGACTCACTCAATTCTGGCTTCCCTGCGGATGTGGTAGTGATGAAGTGTGGGGGGAACAATGGAAAGGCATCAGGATGCCCCCTCTCATGGGACTGGCCAATGGGGGTAAGAGGTCAAAGACCAGGCCAGGCCCACTTGCCTCTGGTTACTACTGAGTTTTACTCTATAATCACTTTGTTCCTAGAATGTTTAAAAAGAGATATAGATAGAAGGAAGAAAATAGGTCTTTCCTGGTATGACTAGATGCCACCAATGTCCCAGGCCCTGGGGACTCAAAGACATGTAAGATCCATCTCTGTCTGAGTTCTGCACACTTTGTCAGCACTTCCTGAGCCCCACACCGTGGCCCCTGGAAACAGAGTGGAAGTATGTCCACCCCCAGCTGGATGACTGAGGCTGCTCAAATCCCAGAATCCTGACATTCCGGCATATCTGCACTCCACTCCTCCCAGACAACCACAGCCTGAGGGTTTCTCATGTCACTAGAGCCCAGGAATAGGATTAAAATAGGGTATTGAGATAACCCTGAGATTAACTAAACTAAAACACAGTAGCAGTACTGAAACAGGATGCCAAAGCATGGCATTTACATATCACCCACCCAACCTTCTATAGGCCTTCGTGGGGGCTGTCCAGAAGGTGAGTAGACCTGTCATTTCTGTGTTAGGGAGCTTTCAATTGTCTCTGAACAAGAACTGTGTTGAGTTCTAGGCCATGGTGCCTGGGCACATTGTGGAAGCTCAGTCAACAATGGAACAAATCCTGAGCAGAAGATTGTGGGGCCGGGCCTGCTGGTAGCCACATTTCTGAGGGTTCACCTTTGGAAGAACAGTTAGGTAAGTTCTGTGTGGTCCCAGGGATGAAAACTGAGATCTGGGAGGAAGAGACAGGCGGGTGGGTTTAAGCCTCTGAGGTCTGAATGAAATGACTGCTGTGTTCTTTCTGGCCCAAAGAGTCCAGGAGATTCTTAGGTTTCAGGTCAGTGTGTTGAGAATCCTCTGGCATCTTCCTGCCCGGAGTGGGGACTGCCAGGCAGTTCCAACCAATCACACATCTGCCCTGTGGGCCTCCATCTTCACCATCTTCCCACGCAGCTTCCAGTGCACCAGAGCATGGGTGGTACCTTTGCGCAAGGCCTTGAGTTCAGCTTTGACCCACAGCCTTGGGTGTGAGGTGTAAATCGCAGGGGAAAGGGCGCTGGAGGAGAAAGCAGGAGGTGTGGACTCTGGGCCTGGTGCCACTGCTGCTCATCTTATGACTTCCAATGGGGCTCACGTTCCTCATCTGTAAAAGGCATCTGATGATTCCTGCAATGCCTCTCAGGAAGGATGATATCAGACCCTGGAGAGGGAAGTCTTCATGAAGAAGCTCACCGTTGGCCTAATAGGGGATCCCTGTTGGCTTCTCCAGTTTTTTGTCCCTCCCATTATACCTTTTGGTCCTAATCTAGAAATATCAGAATCTAGGGATAGGTGTCAGCATTAGATAAGAGCTTCAGAGTCATTTAACTTCTTCACCTCCAGCGGTTATGCCTTAGTAAAGCTACAGACCCTGCCTGAAGGAATTCACAGCAATGACTGTGTGCTTCGGGCCTTTCTCTGAAAAGGACAATGTGACCATTGGGGCCAGATGAATCTTATTAGTGACACTTCTCTCACCTGTCACTTACACCTATAGCTTTTAAGGGAGATCATCCAGGTGGTCTTGTAAAACAAGGGTCAGTTCTTTCCAGGTCTTTGAATCCAGCAAAGGAAACAGGAAGTGGAGTCCAGATCAGCTCTGCCCAGCTGAGAACTAGCAGGAGAGCTGTTCTACCCAAGGATGAGCTTCCTCAGAGAGTTTGAGAGCTATTTTCCCTGTAAACACAGTAAATCCATGCCAAAAACTTTGTTAACTTAAGGAGCTTTTTTCATGAAAACATGGCCTCACATGCATCATTAGAAGTCAGCATTGTGACCTGGCTGGTGTGGCTCAGTGGACTGAGCGCTGATCTGTGAGCTGAATGGTCGCTGGTTCCATTTCCTGCTGGGGCACATGCCTGGGTTATGGGTAGGTCCCTGGTTGGGATTGTGCAAGTGGCGACCAATTGATGTCTTTCTTCCTTCCTTTCCCTCTCTCTAAAAATAAATAAATTAAATTAAAAAAAAAGTCATCCTCTCCGGAGTAGTCTCCTCAATGTATCCTCATTTTCCATGCTGATAAACCTAAATAAAAGGTCTTTGGATAAATACCTAAATAAAAGGTATTTAACAATATGGGTGTGTTTATGAAGAAATAATAAACTAGATGCACAATTTTAAAATCCAATTTTGCTTTTTAAAAACTGTGATTTTCCTTTACCCTGCCCACTGTCCAGAAAGTAACCTTCCTCTCCACTAGTGAATTATACCACTTAACATCCCCTTATTCTGTTCCCCAAAGATCCAATATTTGACATAGGCTAGTCTCATGCATAATCAAGTAAATATAATTAAGAGTATCCTGGGGCCAACACTTATTATTGGGTGATCTTGGTAAGTAATGTCTCAGTGCCTCCGTTTCATCATCTGTAAACTAGAGATATTAATAGCACCCACCTCTTAGGAATAAAGAGCAAATGTGACAATATGAGTAAGAGATAGTGCCCTGCCCATAGTACGTGCTCAATAAAATACTGACTGTGCTGCTGCTGGGATTTCTCTGACCCCAAATATTTCCCCACCAGCTCATCAGCAAAGCCCATTAGACACTCTGTCCATGGGGTTACTAAGGAATTACTGTTTACTAAATTAAAATACACCAACAGTCCTTCTTAGTCTGGTGTATCAATGTCTAACAGAAAACTAAATGCTATGTGAAAAGAGCTCAAAAGGGACTCAGTTTCCTCACCTGTAGAGAGTTGGGGCCTCACAGGACTATTCTGGGGGGCCACATGAGACATCAGGTGTGAATGTTAGAGGCAGCACGTTGGGTAGATTTGCAGGTCACTGCTGTTCTCTTACCCTGGAAGGGTGAGTGCCTTCCTTTACCTCCCACCCAGCTTCCCTCCCCCGAACTCCACCCTAAGGCCTCAGGAAAACCAGGGAGGCTTGACAGGTGAGTCCATGCGAAGGGTATGTGGGGTCAGAATTATTGGAAAAAATCTTCCTGATTATTTTTTCTTTCACTGCCCAAGTCATCACCACCAACAGCCAGGCCCAGGTTGGACCTCTAACTTGGGCGAGTAGACCCTCTTATGGAGCTCCCATTCTCTCACCTCACTCCATCCTTTATCTCTTCCTGAAACATCTGTTTACACTGTTGTCTTGCTCTTGACCTCTCAGTTCCTCATACGTCCTCTGTTCTTGCTCTTTCCCTGCTTTTTTATGTCATGATCTGATCATGCTCCAAAATGGTGACAGAAATCATGGAGCATTGGCCTGCACAATGAGAGGAGTGTATTCTCGCCTGGCACTCACCCCTCTCTCTCTAGCTGCTGTCGCTGTCAGTTCACCTCACAACACCCACTCTCTGTCAGGCACAGTGATGGGTGCTGGGGACAAATGGTGTCATAGATAGACATGGTTCCCTCACCCACAAATTCAATCATTCAATACAAGTTGTGTGACCTTGGGCGACTCCACGATACTGGCTCTGTTTCTTTTCACACCATCCTCTGACACCCAGGTGCTCTCTGTCTCATTCATGACTTCTCATGGACTAGCTACAGCTGAGTCCTGAATACCAAAGAGGTGAGACTGCAATTTTAGCTGCAGCCCACTGGTGATCGGACTCAGTGACCATTTCTCTTATAGCTGTAAAACAGCCCTTCCCCAAGACATTCTTCATTTTCTCTGTTTAAAACCATAACCAAAAGCAAACCTCAAACATTTGCCTGATAGCTATGTAGTTTACTGGCCAAAGCCCCAAATCACCCAGCTAGCAACAGGACCGGCTCCTCCCATTATGGAAACAAGGCCCCAGTAGGGTCTAACCCACTCCCGGCCCCATTCTGGCCTGGAACAGTGGGATGGAGTGGCCCAGGGATTTTCCCAGGGCAGTGTCCTCAGCAGGATCCCATGCTTCAGCTCATCTTAGCAGAGTGAGGTTATTTTCTAAACCCATATTCTCCAGAAGAATTAGGGCTTGCCTCCCTGCCCTGTGGGCCAGGACAGTGCTGTGGTCACTCCAGGAGGTCTATCTGGAGTAGCTAAGGTGCTAAAAGGGGGTCTTCTGGATGTGTCTTGAACCCATGTTTGCCCAGAAAGAGCTCTACTTTTATTTATATTGTATGTCATAAATCAATAAAATGGCAATATCCTATAAAGATGTATGTACTCACCCTTTATATGGCAATGAGGAAACAAGTTATCCATATGAAAGATTATCACCTTAGCATTTCATTGGATGATGTAAAGGTTGGAGATCCCTGGAGAGCTGTCCTGGTAGGGATCTTGTGTGGCAAGGCCCCTGCATAGTTGGTGTGGTCATCATGCCTGTGGGGTTCAATTTCCTGACCCATAAAACTGTGATCCAAGCTTCTGCCCACTCATTACTCTTGAGAATCAAATCAAATCAAATAAGATAACAGACTTAAAAGCCTTTTGTGAGGAGTGAAGCTCTGTACGACTGTTGTTTTTATTGCAACCCAGTTACCCAAAGAGAGCTTGTTTCAACTCTTTAATACACCAGTGGAGTGGGTTTCCCTCAGATTCTTACCCAAAGCTTCTTTCTTGTTCTCCTGTCCCCACCTGGCCCGGCAGCCAGAAGCACCTATTTACTCAGTTTATGATGTCAGATGTCCCTTGGAATCTGCTGTGCCAAATCCAGTTCATTCCAACTCCTCTTTCAACAAGATGTGAGTTTGCATGTGTCCATGACTTAGGTGACAAGGAGAACTGGGCAGGACCAGGTTTTCTTATTATAATTCTGAGTTATGACTCACCCAGAGTTCAAGCTTCACTGAGGCCAAAGTCTGAGCCCTTCCAGCAGCCTGGGAGCACATCGCTTCAGAAATCTTTGCTGATGACTTGATGTCCTCAGGACATCCGTGATGACAGACACAAACACCCCAAACTTTCGGTAACATGAAACACTCGTGTACGTTTTGCCCCCCTGAGTCCTGTTCCTGCTTCCAGGTGTACGTACCTACTAGAGAGGGTTCCGGAACTATCTGAGGAAACCTAGCACTTAGGACTGGAGAGGGTTTCAAAGGGCCTCCAGTGCACCCCTCTCATTTTATGGACAGGAATCAGATACCCAGGAAGAGAAGTGACTGGATCTGGGTCAGAGATAAATTTTGCTTGTGAGACTCTGACCCACCAAGCTATACTAGATTAAGAAGTATCCCCCCAAATCCATGTCTACCCAGTACTATGAATGTGACCTTGTGTCAAATGAGGTCTTTGTGGATATAGTTAAATAGTTCTGTTGAGCCATACTGAATTAGGCTGAGGCCTAAATCCAATACGGATGTCTTTATAAGAAGACCATGTAAAGGCAGACACAGAGAGGGAAGATGGCCATGTGATGGGGGAGGCAGAGAGTGGGGCAATGCAGCCACAAGCCAAGGAATGCCAGAGGCCAACGCCACCACCAGAAACTAGGGGGAGGCAAGGAAGGGTTCTTCCTTAGAGCCTTCAGAGGGAGCACGGTCATGCTGGTGCCTTGATCTCAGACTTCTGGCTTCCACATCTGGGAGAGAACATACTCCTGTGGCTTTTAGCCACTCAGTTTGTGGTGCTTTGTTATGGCAACCCTGGGAACCAAGCATACAGGCCACGGTTCTTTCTGCTGCTCCCTCCCAACCAACCCTCACTGAGCACAGGGCGGAGGCTGAGCAACGCAGTTTCTGTGCATTGTCTCATTTAATCCTCATCACAAGCATGCCAAGAATACAAGTTCATGGTGAAAAGTCTCCTTCTTAGACAACCGCATCTCCTCCCACCACCCAGTTGTCTGCTCTGGGGATTGCCATTGTTTCCAGGGTCTAGCAGAGTCTTCCAGAGCTATTTATTCTATAGGTTAACCTGGAAATCAGCTAAAATGTTCTCTCCGACCCATATACATCTTTCTAAAACACAAATTATAATACACTTTATGCTTGGTTCCACGCCTTACTTTTTTCATTTATCCATATATCTTACAGCTTCCTTGTCTAAGCAACATTAGACCCAGATGAGCCTACCAACTTCTTGAATGGCCTTCTTTCTGTGCCCCTCCCTCTCCTCTCCCTTCCTTTTGACTTACTGGCCATCCTTGGCAGGGTCTTTTGCTGGCCCCTCTTTGTCTTCCCTACTCTAAATGTTGGGGACCTCCCAGCCATTGCTGAGCGCTCATCCCTCCTTTCATTCTTTCCCTAACCCATCTTTCTCCTGAAATGTTATCAGTATAAATGTTATGGATTAAATGTTTGTGTCCTTCACCCTAAATTCATAGTCCCTAAATCCTAATACTCACTATGATGGGGTTAGGAGTTGAAGCCTTTAGGAGGTGATTAGGTCATGGCAGTGGAAGCCCCAAGAATGGGATTAGTGTCCCCATGAAGGGGCTCCAGAGAGCTTCCTTGTGCTTTCCACCAGATGAGTTCACAATGAAAGGATGACCATCTGTGAATCAGAAGCGGGTCTTTGCCAAATGCTGGGTCTGCTGGTGCCTTGACGTTGGATGTCCAGCCTCCAGAACTGTGAAAAATAAATGTTTATCATTTAAGTCACTCAGTCTATAGTACAGTATTTTTATTTTAGCAGCCTGAAAACAGTCGCAGACAGTAGGGAAGCTCACACTTCCTTGTAAGTCGCTGACTCCCACATATGGTCTTCTTCAACTTAGGCTTCGGAGTCCAGTCTGCTCATTGGCCATCTCACCAACATTTCAAAACTGACACAATCAGTCAGAAATCTTGATCACCCAAAACTTTTCTCTTCATCATACTCCCCCATATCAGTAACCAACACACACACACATACACACACACATACACGTGTGCACGCATGTGAGCTCACTACATCCCTAATCCATCAACAAGTCCTGGGGGCCTACGCCCCCGAGAATGCTCGGCTCTGTCTATTTCCCCCACTCCACCACCATAACCGCCTCCCTCAGGACTTTTGATGCTGCCTCCTGTCTGGTTTCACTTCCACTCTTAACCACCACACTGCCCTCTTACTATCACCACACAGTAGTCAGCATGAGCATCTTAACATTTTAGTGGCTGTCCTGGCTTAGAATACAATCCAAATTCCTTCAACTGCCAAGCCCCACGGGCAAGGACTCCTGTCTATCTTTCCAGCTCCCCCAACATCATTTTCCCCTTGCTCAGCCTCATTGGTCTCCCTTTAACTGCTTGACAGCACTAAGCTCTGCCTGGCCCCAGAGTCTCTCATACAAGTCTTGCCTTGGTCAGCACCTCTTCCTTTGAGATTTAGCTTCAGTGTTTCCTCTCTCAGTGAAGCTCTCCTTGACTTCCCTGCTATTCTGCATCTCAGCTCATGGCTTGTCTCCTTCACATACTCATGGCTTATCTCCTTCACATACGCATGGCTATGATTGTTATTATGTTGACGTAAATTTGATTTTTCACTCTTCTTTACCAACATGATGGCATAGACCACCTCATCTCATTTGCCATGGCCTCCTTAGAGCCTAGTATCCTGCCTGACACATAGTGGATCTTTTAGTAAAGTCCATTGAATGAATAAACAAATCCCTTTTTTTTCTTAACAGATGAAGAAGCAGAAGGTTAGAGTGGTTGAATCACTTGCCCAAGGCCACGCAGAAAGTAGGTAACAGAGCCAGGATTTGATGCTTGGCAGCCTGAGCCTAGAGAGGGAGTTTATCTGTGAGAAGCTGTGGTAGGGGGTGAATTGTCGCTCTATGTCTTTGAATGTTATTTACCTAAAGAGAAGGAATAGAATCCCACACTCTTTTTCATCTTTTGGAGGCAAGATGAAACGATCTGGTTTTTGGAACAGGAGTCGGGGAGAGGAAGTGAGTGGGTTAGTGGTTAGGCTTAAGGGCCTTAGGTTTCATCAGGCCTGCAGAAGTCTAGGATTAACACCTGTCCTCAAACTGCCCACACCCTCCTTGCAGTGAGAACTAGACATCTCCAAGGGCTTATTCCTCTCGGACAGTTGTATCAGTTACAAAAGACCAGGGAACTGGGAGTGTTGCCCTTCTGGTAATCACTGCCTGTGTTTTAGAACCTGCTGCCTCTGATATGAATCAGGGAGGCCTTTCAGAAGTGTTGGTTAATAGGGAAAAGGTCTTGCAGAAATCTTGAGCCTTTTGACTATTCAGCTTCTTCCTTCTCATCAAAAAAAAGTTCAGTCTTCCTTAAGTACTTTGACTATCATGGGTGTCATTGAAGGTAAAGGGCAGCAGCCGGAAAATGGGTTGGACTTGAGAGGGCTCTGTCAGCTGCATCTGCAGGAAGGGCTGACCTGTCGCTGCCATTCCTCTGGCAGCCGCTGTGGACCAGGGGGAGGTTTCCCTCTCAGCCCAGCAGACAGGAAGTGCATTGTGTGCTAAGGAAGCTGGGGTCCTTCCTTCCTTTCTTCCCTGTGCTTGTGTAGAAAAGTTTCATAAGCATTATCCCTTCTCCAAGGAGGGCTGGGGAGGGGAGGTAAGGACAGGAAGATAATCCTTTTTCTACACCTTTTTTGTTTGTTTCTTTCAATTTCTTTTAAGTATGAAATACACATAGCTAACTGCATGTATCAGAAGTATCCTGAATTAGATGATTGCTCACCAAATAGTCCTTCCTTGCCCTGGCCTCCCTTAGAGAAGCCTATTTCCCCACCTCACTGATGTTCGGCTTGGCCATGTCACCTGCAATGGCCAGTGGAATCTGGGCAGTGGTCAAGATGCTAATTCTTAGTCAAGACTTTAAGAGATCTGTGTGTCTCCTTTTACTGTCTTGGGATCTCGCCTGTTATCTTAAAAGAACAGGCTGTGGATGGCTGCTAGTTCAAGCAGGATGAAAGACAGGTGGGGCAGGACTGCATGGTCCCAGAACTTAGAGCCAAGGCCAACAGAGCCCACCCTAGAACTCTAACTACCTACAAACTGGCCAGCAGGAAATAAACTCTTTTTGCCAGCCATTGGGTTTAGGGGTGGCTTATTACGGCAATAGCTACTTGATACAATAAGTGCACAGTTTGATAAATTTTGCAAACTAAACACACCTTTGCAGCTAGCACATAGATCACTTAACAGAATATCACCACACCTGAGAAGTCCAACCTTCCTAGAACCCCATTCTAGTTTCTACACTCTTCTCTAGGTAACCGCTAACCTGACTTCTAATAGTATAGGAGGATTGAGCCTGCTTCTTACTTTAAATAAAGGAAATATGCAGAATATACTCATTTGCATCTGGCTTCTTTTGCTCAACATCACATTTGTAGGCTTGATCAATTATTTTTGCATGTGGTTGAAGTTCGTATATTCTGATTGTTATTTGGTAAATACACTATAATTTATTTTCCCATTCTATTATTGCACACATTTGAGGGGTTTTTTGTTGTTGTTTTGTTTTTAGCTATAACAAATAACATTGCTATGAATATTCTTATACATGTCTTTTGGTGAACATATTTACACATTTCTATTGGATTTATACGAAGAATGAAATTATATATAATGTATGTATATACTCAGCTTTCATAGATAATGCCAAACAATTTTCCAAAGCTTTTGTATCAATCAAGCTACTGACAGCTAGGAGTGATTTGATTGCTCCACAGCCTCTCTAATACTTGGAATTTCCCATCTTTAAAAAAAATTTTTTTATTGATTGATTTTAAAGAGAAAGGAGGGGGAAGGGAGAGAGAGAGATAGGGAAAGAGAGAGAGATTTGTTTTTCACTTATTTATTCATTCTGCCCAGGGCCCCCTATCTTTTTAAATTTGGTCATTCTGATTGGTATGTAGTCAGATTACATATTGGTTTAAATTTGCATTTGCCCGATGACTAACAACTTAAGTTACTTCTCATATTTTTACCTGCTATTTGGATATTTTTTTTGTGAAGTGTCTATTTAAATCTTCTGCCTATTTTTCTACTTGGTTTCTATATATTCTTACTGATTTTCAGAATATATCCTGAATATTAGTTCTATATGTATTACAAATATCTTTTTTCATTTTGTGTGTTGCCTTTTGACTTCTCAATAGTCTCTTGATGAGCAGAAGTTTTTAATTTTAATATAATCCAATTAATCAATTTGATTATTTATGGTTAATGATTTTTTGCCTTATATAAGGGATTGTTACTTGCTCCAGGGTTATAAATATGACACTTAGTTGAACAGGCCATATTTTCCTTCACTGTACTATAGTGCCACTATTTTTTTTTTTTTAATTTGGGGATTGATAAAAAAAGAAAAAGTAATGACTTAAAGGACACACTTTCAGGCTAGACAAACTAGATTCACAATCCCAGCTTTCATATCCTAGCTGCAGATTTGGCATAAGTTATTCTGATCTCTGAATCTTGGCTTCCTCACCTGTATTTGAGAATAATGAAACTTTTCCTCTCAGAGTCTTGTAGAGTACATGAAAAACACTTAGTGTAGTGCCTGGGAATGAGTCCTCAATAAACATCTGCTGCTACTATTACCATATTCCTGATGTTAACAGAAATAAGTCGAATGGGATTTTTTCTGATGTGAGAAACAAGTTTTGTTGTACTCAGTTCTTTGAGTACAAGAATATATTTCTTGGCCCTGGCTGGTAGCACAGTGGATAAGGCGCCGGCCTGTGAACCCAAAGGTCACAGGTTCGATTCCCCAGCCAGGGCACATAACCAGGTTGCAAACCAGGTCTCCAGTCAAGTCTGTGGCTGGAGGCAGGTGAAACGCAACCATACGCTGATGTCTCTCTCCCTCTCTGCCTCTCTCCCTTCCCCTCTTTCTAAAAAATAATAAAATAAAATCTTTAAAAATAATAATAAAGAATATATTTCTTTCCAAGTCTTTGTGAGACCTGATGAAGAAAATTGCTCACAGTCAATTTTTTTAAAGATTTTATTATTTTTCAGAGGGACAGGAAGGGAGAGAGTCAGAGAGGGAGAGAAACATCATTGTATGGTTGGTTGCCTTTCACCTGCCTCCAGCTACGGACCTGGCTGGAGACCTGGCTTGTAACCTGGTTATGTTGCCCTGGCTGGGAATCGAACCAGTGACCTTTGGGTTCGCAGGCCAGCACCTTATCTACTGTGCTACCAGCCAAGGCTAACAGTCAACTTTTTATGTTCCTCTGTGTGCTCCCTAACCACCCGCAGGCACTCTCTACTCTCACACCCTTACTATTTCCAGCCTTTGCTTCCTGGGCTCCCTATGAAATCAACAACCTCCCTGCATTGTTTACTACCTTTCTTAATTCACCACTGCTCTGCCTTTGAACCTGTGTAGGCCCAGCTTCCCTAGTGAGCTGGCATCACTGAACATCCTTTTTAGTTTGTTTGTGACAGCCAGCCAGCTGCTGGCCGGTCCAGCAAGGGAACCAAGAGACTTTTTAAGAACAATATCCTGTCTTTGTGAAACTGCTTTACAGAGCAACAGCTGTGAAAGGAGCCTGCTGGCCCATGTTGTTGGCAGTGAAGTTTTCACGTAATGCAAAGCATAAATAAAATAAACACCAGACATTTCACATACCAACCTGGTTAGTTCTGAGCTCTTTCTGGCTAAAAGTGTGTTTTGGGCACTTGCGGTTAGCAAGTGGAGTTACCGCTCCTGCTGAAACTGGAGCGACTAGGTTAGAAATAAGTTCCCTGGGGTTTGACTTCTGGCAATGGAAATGTCAACGTTCTATTCATGTTTTAAGAAGACTGCAAATATCGCGGTTTGGGATGGTCAAGATCAGGTTAAGTGTATTTCAGGAGACATGTAACTAAAATTGATCTTCTACAACCTGAATGTGAGGCCTACTCCTCTTTGGTATGTTGTTCAGGGCTTCAATCTTCCCCCACATAGTGCCAGGCCCTCTGCTGGTGGCCAGGGGCCAGAAAGGCCAGTGTGCTACCTTTCAAATCCTTCACTTAGACTATAACATTTAATTCACAACGTTGTGTAAAGTAGGTAGGTATTTCCGAAACCAAAACTGTTTTTAAACAATTTTATGTCACACCTGTTCTTGTTCCCCAGCTCATCATTCACCTTGACTCTCCCCTGGTGATTGTGTAGCAGGTCCCTGCTGAGTTAGGGAATCTCAGTTTGGCTTGATCATCGTTGTTTTCTACTTTGCTTCCCACCAGGGAGCATTTATTTAGTCCCTACATTTATTTGAAGCTAAACCAAGTATGTGGGTAGATAAGTTGGTGTCTTAGGTTGGCTTAGTCTAGTTACCTGAAATCTGTTTGAAGGCAGCCATAGAAGAAAAATAAAGTTGTTTCTCACTTAAACCCTGTCGAGATTAGTTTCCTTGATAAACTGGCTACATCAGAAAACCTGACATTTCTCTCTTTTCATCCAGGTCAAAATAAATACAAATAGAAGTCCTAATATGAGCCCAAAAAGATCTTCTTATGCAGCCCTAAGTGAATAGCCACTTTGGAGGCGAACGCCTCTTGCCTGCTACATTCAGCTGGACCCTCATTAACCCTCTGGTGCAGACAACAGCCTCCAGACACCAGCAGTCTAGCCAGTTCAGAGGGATGAACTGTCACCCACCCACACTGATTGCCTACTCACTTGATTGAACGTGTTCCCTGCCTGTTCCCGAGCGTCAGGCTCCAGGTGGGCTCTGGAGATTAGGTGTTGGATAATAGAAAATACATAATGAGACATATTTGCAAATTGTGGTTAGCGTTATAGTAGTGACAGCAAAACACAAACAACTACAAAAACCCCAGTGTGCCGTAATAAAGACTAGTGTGTGTGTGTGTGCGTGTGTGTGTGTGTGTTGGTGGAGGCACTCCACTGGCAAATCTTGACCTGAGCACTCTAGCAGCTGAAAATTACCAAGAGAAAAAACCAGAAATTGTTATGCATTAAATTGGGCGTTTTTATTTCACAGAAATACATTCGTGTAAGGGAAATGAGGGTGAAGAGTGCATGCATGTATTTACTTAAAAGATAATTTTGTCTCACGAACATTTGCTGCAAATTTACTTTGAGTGAAGAGACATGGTAGGCAGTGCCAAAGAGACAGATTTACTAGGTAAGCCTGGACCAAAAGTCCATGGTTGTTAAGGAATATCTGAGCATCTCTGAGTTATTTATCAGAGGAAAGCAGTGAGTTGCCTGTGGCCATCTGGCTGACTTGTCTGGGCTGGGAGCAGACTTGGTGGAGCAGGAAGACGTGCCTCTAATGATGTCACAAGGAAGGATTTAGATGTTTCCTTGAAACAATTAACCATTTGACCTGAAGCTTCAACTCGAAACCATTGTTTTCTCAGTTCTTTTGCTTTCTAACCTGCTTGAAGGCATGCATAATAATATTGCATACCTACTGTGTGCTAGGACACATCCTAGATGACTTTATTCATGATTGAAACCTCACCAGAACCATATGATATGGGCATTGAAAGCTTCATTTGACAGATGAGGAAGCTGGGGTTCAGGCTACCAAGACTTTTGTTCACATTTCATGCAGAACCAGGTTTCCAATGAACATTTTTCTCAGTGTAATCCCACGCTTTTTCCTCCACCCACAATGCCTCCAAATAGGCCCTAGACTGAGCACCTTGAGGGTGAGGGTGAAACCATGTCTCATTCATTCCTATAGCTATAGAATGCAGAATTGTAAGAAATGCAGTCATTTGTTCATTTATTCCTCCCAAAAACACTACTGAGCAATAGTTAAGTGCCAGGACCTGTGGTTATTAAATAGTTGAGAAATGAAAGAAAGAAGAGGGGAAAACACACCCAAGGGAGAAGATGGCTGTACAATGGAGCACAGGGGTGACGGTCCCAGGACTGGGAGCTGTGAGGGAGAAGGGTGGGTGGGGAAGAGCGCTCAATAGAAATCATTTCTGGACTCTGGCATTCATTTGCTGTGTGTCATTGCCTCTCTGGGCTTCAGATTTTGCAGGACTTACCAGTGTTTCTCAGGTAATTTAAAAATTTTTTAAAAATCTTCACCCAAGGACATACTCATTGATTTTAGAGAGAGGGGAACGGAGGGAGAGAAAAACATCAGGTTGCTTGCCTCTCATACAGGCTCCAACCTGGGACCAAACCCGAAACCTAGGTATATGCCCCGACTGAGAATCAAACTAGTGACCTTTCAGTTTACCAGAGGACGTTCCAACCAACTGAGCCACACTGGCCAGGGCACTTCTCAGGTGATTTCAAAAGCTTTGTAAACTGAGCAAATGACATGGCCTGACCGTTTCTTTCATTTATATGACCTTTTCATGATTTGAGTTCTTTTTTAGGAGAGGTGACTAGTTTCCTGAGGAGTAAATAATTTTGGAAGATTAATGCATGAAGTTTATTTTTTTACTTGTGTGGATTTAAGCCTTTACTGTGGGTAAGGCACTGACACATCAGGTGTGCATAGTAGAAAGGTATCCGTAGTCAAACTTGAAAACCCTGGGTTCTAGACCTCATGCAGCAATAATACGCTGTGTGACTCAAAGCACATTGCTCCCTTCTCTGGGCCTTAGAGATGCTGATAATTAAGTTAAATTGGTCAGGGCCTAGGAAAATGCAAGGGCTGTTGTTATCTTTAAATTTTCCGTAGGTGGTTCAGATGTGTAGCCAGGATCAAGTACCATGTTTTTCTTCCCATTTAACTGTTGAAACCAGGCATCCCAAGTTCCAAGGCTCCTAGTACAAATGTCTAACCTATAGGAAATATGAAAAATGGATTTTTGTTGTTCTCCTTCTTACTACTAATGAAATAATTATGGAGGAAAATAGGAAGTAAATGGGAGATGTAGAACAATAAAGAGAAGCAGCAGCAGCAATGCATATTGGATGTTTCACCATCACAGGATTATTGTCATCTTCATAAAATCTTTCTGAACCTCAGTTTCCCAGATGTAAAAATGGAGAATGTATCTTTCCTGATAAACTGGCTCAAGATAAAAATAAATAGAGAAATAGCTCTGATTTGTAGAACTTGCCAATTTCCCTGGTCAATTTTCTCTTATGAATGGTTTAACAATGGCTCAGAATATCCCTGGGTGTTTAACAATCTGCTAACTAGCCAACTCCAGCGGGGCAAATAGGAGAATAAACAAATGAAGCATGCATGGCATGCTTGGGATGGTGCCTGCCCCATAGGAAGCACTTGATGAATGTCAACTATTATCATGATCATTATGGTTATTGACAGTGCTATTCTTTTACTCTTATTTTGCTGATACACAGAATTTATTTTGCTCTACCAGGACTCAGAGTTGCTGAGAGAGAGGATTTTTGTTAGTGTTTTAAGTAGAAACCTGGGAGCTCCTAACAGCTCCCATGAACCTGCTTTACCATCCAGAGGTCATTTAACAGAAATAAACATTTTCATGGCTGTTTCTCCTGTTTTGAGGCCCATAAGGTAATGAGGTAGGTAGGATTCCCCCATTTTGCAGATGTAGAATTGAGGTTCAGAGAGACTGTGACCAACCAGTGGCAGAGCGGGTCCTCAAAAAAGCCCAGTGCTCTAGGCCCGGTCATAGTTGCCTCTTCCAGGAGGCAGGTATGTGGGACACATGGTTTCCTGACCAGAGACCTGACCTAACCTGGTGAGGAAGGAGGGAAGGCTGTAGGAAGTGGGGCGACTCATCTACTCAAAACAGAAGCCTATACAACACGTACAGCAGGGGTGGGGAGCTTAGTATGAACACAGGGAACAGCACAGCATAGACACCTCCGTGAGCATTTTCAGGGAAGGCATCTCCAGAGGGAAAGATTACTAATTCATGATAAGGATAATGTGGACCCATCTCTCGCTTTTATTGTGAGCTTGAGTTACTGCGATAATTAAGTACGGTGGTGTAAGAGTGTTAAGCCGTGTCGTGTGAGAAGCCTGCTGTCTGTAAAACAGCAAACACAGTTGAATGGAACGAGTTTGGTGAGTGCTTGTTAAGGGACAACATACATGATTGTTAAGGGAAGGCTGGGGAGGACTCCTGCAACATTATAGAGATTGGTGTCTGCTGAGTTGGGCAGTGACTGAGGTTCCCCAAAGGCAGTTCGTAGGCTGAAGGGCTTTCCTTACTCAATAGGCAGCGGCTGTGTCTCTAAGGAGTGTACTCTGTTCTCTACTTGGGGGATTAGCAGGAAGTAGTGGTTTCAGGAGGAGGGCATACATGATGCAATCGTCCCGCGTGTGTCTCATACTTAGAGTAGGCTCACCAAGGTGGTGGGTAGGTGTGGGAGTGATTCTCCTATATTCTCTTCCCTAGTCCTCCGGTGACCAGGGTGCTTGAGAGAGAACTTAGAGGGAAGTGGGTTCTCCGTGCCTATGACTAGAGCAAAGGACCCACACGGAGAACAGGTGAAGGGCCCTGCCAGGCTACCCACTGGACAACTAGCCCTGGATTTTTATGTTTCAGGGAAAGCCCCCAAACTGCATCAACATACATGATATGCATGTTTTTAGAACAATTTAAGAGCAGGCCATTCAAGTTGAATGTCAACTTTTGAAAAAATTTTTATTCATGATTTTTAGAGAGAAGAGCAGGGAGGGAAGAAGAAAGAAAAGAAACATCAATATATCGTTGCCGTTCACCTGCCTCCAGTAACGGACCTGGCTGGAGACCTGGCTTGCAACCTGGTTATGTGCCCTGGCTGAGGAATTGAACCAGTGACCTTTGGGTTCCTAGGTTGGTGCCTATCCACTGCCCAACCAGCCAGGACCGAATGTCAATTTTTAAATGGAGTTTTATTAATATTATTAAATCAGTAATCACAAATGACTTGCTTTCAGACCTTAGTTATTTTGTGTAGCATTGCCCAGAAAAAGCCAAGCCAGTGACCAGAAAAGTAGATTCCAGGTGCCTTTGGTTCCAGGAGGCTTTGGAAGAAGCTGTGAATTCAGAGGCCATGGAGGGCCCTGTTTCCCAGCTTCTGTGCTGTGAGCTCCAACGTTCTTTAGGCAAAGCATCTCCAGGGGACACTCCTCAGGTAGTTATGCTTGAGATATTCCCCCATCTCAGCCTGGTGCCCTGACTTGAATGTGTTCCACAAAGGTTTGGAGCCCAGCGGTGAGGAGGCCTACATTTCTGGAGCAGTTCCTAAGTGCCAGACTGTGCCCATGGCTTTCTCTACACTGCCTCATTTAATGGCTTTAACCACTGATATGAAGTACCTACCATTACTCATGTTTTACGGGAGAAGCAAGATGCCCAGCATGGTTGGCCTAGAAAGGAGCAAAGGATAGTGGATTGGAACCCAAATTCCCCAGCCTGGCTCCTCAGACCCCAGTGTTCTGGGAATAATACTGGCTCCTTCCTTAACTCCAGAAAGAACACTTCTAATGTAGTTCATGGGCAAGCTAATTTTGGCATAACACATTATTGACACATAATGAGGACGAAAATTAAATCCTATGTGTGCCTGCCAAGCCCTCTGTTAGACCATGTGAAAGGCAGAATGATACAAGGGAAGGAGAAGCAGCTTTGGAAAGAGAAAGTCCTGGATTCAAATTCTACTTATTAATTGTACAATTTTGGTCAATTTAACCTCTCTGAATCTCAGTTTTCTCATCAATAAAATGGATATAATTAATAGTACAAACTCTTCTTCATGAAATTATGAGAATTAAGCAAAATAAGAGCATAGTAAGTGATCGATAAATGTTAGCATTATCACACACTCTTCATAAATATTCGCTAGGTGCCTAATGCCCATTCCTTCAACAATACAGTCTACAACTTTGTCCAAATTGAACTTCAGACTTTGATATCAACAAATTTTATAGTACATCTTCACATTTTTTAAAAATAGGACTGTATTTGTGATTTCTGTGTGTCAGCTCCTTTTAATAATTCTCCCAAAATCATCTCTAATGAGCTTATTAAGTCATTGAGTAATAGAGAAATGCATTCATTCCATCCTCACTTCTGGGAAGTAATAAAGGGTTCTGAGAATGTCAGGAAGGGGAAATCTTTCATTTATTCCCTTGCCTTGTATTGTTTAACACTTACTCTGTATTATACTATGAAAATTTAGCACCTACTGTGCAAGGCACCTTAGAAGGTACAGAGGTGAAAGTCACCATCTCTGTCCCCATGGAGCACACATTTGAGGAAATAAGCAGACAGTGAGGCAGAGTGTCACATACCTAAGAATGGTGCCACCAAGGAAATGTGACACCAGAGGATGGAGAGATTTCTCTGAGCTTAGACATCCCAGAGGCATGTTTGACAGCTTTGCTCTCCTTAGGACCAAGCTTTTAAAAGTATATGTGCACCCTGGCTGGTAGCACAGTGGATAAGGTGCTGGCCTGTGAACCCAAAGGTTGCTGGTTCAATTCCCCAGCCAGGGCACATAACCAGGTTGCAAGCCAAGTTTCCAGCCAGGTCCACGGCTGGAGGCAGGTGAAAGGCAACCATACATTGATGTTTCTCTCCCTCTCTGCCTTTCTCCAATCCTCTCTCTCTCTCTGTGGAAATAATAAGTAAAAAATTTTAATAAAAAAAGAAAAGTATATGTGCTTTGGCTGCACACATACTAAAATTGGAATGATACAGAGAAGATTAGCATGGCCCCTGAACAAGGATGACATGCAAATTCGTGAAGTGTTCCATACTTTTTTAAAAGGTAGATGTGTTTTAAGAGGAAGTCTGGGCAGTGAAAGTATAATCAGGGGGTTCATGGGGAAATATACAGGACGTGACAACTTGTCCTGCCTGGTGGGAGCTTACAAGTTACATAGGCAGGAAAAGCAAGAGATAATCCAGATAGGTGCCAGGGTGTAGGAACCTTAATCAGCAGGGTAAATTTAACTTCAGTGAGCAGCCACTGACCCAAGATTTTCAGCAGAGTGATATGATTCCAACCCGGACATGCTCTGTTAATCAGACAGGGGAATGAAGACTAGAGAGAGCAATGCTAATGCAACAGTCATTGGCCAGTGAGAGAGGAAAAGGTAAGAATTAGAGGCATGGCAGTGAGTAAGGGAGGCAGGAAAGGCTACCAGAGAGATGTCCAGGATAAACAATTTATGGACAAACTCTTTGAGTTCCCATCCAACATCTACTGTACCCTACATGTGGGAACTGGCTTAACCTCTCTGGTCTTCTCAGACTCCATGCAGGAGATTTTTGTCATTGCTCTTCAAGCTTGCTGGCCACCTGTCACTAAACAGGGGAGGACTCTCAAGCAGTGCCCAGTCACACAGTCAACAGCTGGTGATTCTTCTTTTGTAAAGCCTTGAAAGGCTCCCAACTAATTAGATCAGTTCTGTTTGTTCTGCATTCATAAATCTTCCTAAACCAAATGATACTGAAACAAAATGAAAATCAGTGGTGCAATATAATAGTCAAGAATACATAGAATGTTCCTTTATTACAAAGATGACATTTCAAATCAGGGAAGGAAGGATAAATTCACTTGGCAGGCCTGGGGCAAATAACTGCTTAGGAGAAAAATAGCATTCCATTCCTACCTTGCTCTTTGGACAAATAAGAATTCCAAATGTCTTTAAGAGAGAAATATAAAAATATTACTAGAATAAAAAAGAGAGACCGTTAATGTAATCTTGAGATGGGAAGAGCCTTTCTTAGCATGACACTGAGGCAACCATGATGAAAGAAGAGGTTGATAGATTTGACCATATAAATATTTTTTAAATTATACATGCCAACATCAAAGCCATTGCCAGTGTTGTGTCATCCCTTCTTAGGTGTTTCTGGGAAGGGCAAGAAGCCATTTATAATTATCCCAACCTGACATGGTGGAACTCATTACTGAAGGAAATAAAGAGAACTAGTTTCAGAGGAAACTGCAGGAGGGAGGGAAGCCTACATCACAGGCTGGAATGGGAACTTTCGGGGAAGGACACCAAGAACAGCTGTCAAGAGGACCATGGGCTCCTTCTCCTGAGCTGGAGTTCCTTCCCCTCTGCTGTGGGCCAGAATGTGAGGGCCCTGCTGGGTTTGTTTTGCCCCTTCTGAGCCTTAGAACTCATAGTTATCAGTCTGAAAGGAATGAAGAGATCACCTCCTCTAGACATTGTGTACCCCTACCCCACCCCCACCCCCGCCCTAGAGCCGCAGAAGCTTGTCTTTCCTGTTCTGTCTTCACCACCTGGGTATCACAAGAGAGAGATCTGGTGTCACCATGGCCTTCACAGCCCATGGCTGTGTGCCAGGCCTCGAGGCCCACAAGAAACATGATTCCACCTGCTCTCGGGGAACAACCAGGCAACAGGCCTCACAGACTCACCAGTAACTGGCTGAGAGGCTCTGGGAATGGAGTATTGCTTCTGGAAGCCAGCAGATCTCTTCCTTGCTGATTCCACCTCAAGGAGGCCAAGAAGGAGCCCCAGTGCTCCCTGCAGAGGGCAAGCCCCCTGGATGGTCTCCTCTCCATCCACAAGCTGCTGACCTCTCATGAGCAATGATCCAGTATGGACATGCAATACCCTCAGCAGCTAATTCATACATGACAATGGAGCCCAGCTCAGGTGGTGTAGGAGCTAATATGGATTCTGAATAAAAGAACTCAAGTTGTATCTGTCGATGGAGTTTATGCATACCTGGGTTCATCTGGCAAACAAGGGAGTGGTGGCCCAAGGAGAGGCTGTAGGCAAAGGGAGCTAAGAGGCCCTGGAAAGAGGAGCCCCTGGAGGGAAACCAGGCATGATGGTCTTGAAGGAGAAGCAAGGGCTTACTGTTGGAGGAGATGAGTATTTCTGAGCAGTATCTGAGATTCTGATCTGGCCTCCTCTGCAAGCCCTGTTAGATTCATGTGTGAGCTCTGTGGAGAGCTAAGTCCTAAGTAAAAACAAACTCTGGACCAGCTCAAGGTCATACACAAGTCTATCAGTCAGAGTTCCTCCTTGTAGGCAACAAAAACGAATTCTGGCTGATTTCTGGCTGATTGAAGCCAAAAAGGAATGTTGAGAAAGGATATCACACAGCTCACAGCATGGCCAGCCATAAAGACTGGAAAACAAATAGAAATAAAAGATTGCAGTGCAGCCAGACTCACAGGCACAAAACCAGCTTGGAGAGCAGGCTTCTGCCTTCTCCACTGCCAACCCCCAGAGGGCTAAACAGACATCCATAATATCATTGGCCTTGATATTGACATTGGATACCACTGCCACCACCACCATCTCCATCACTGCCTCTGTCACCACCACTACTGCCACTGCCACCCTCATTATCACTGCCACCAGCACCATCTCCACTACCCCCACTGTCACCACTGCCATCACCACCACTACCTCACATTGCAAAAAAGAATTTACCTCTGACCCTGCTTCACCACTGTGGTCCCTGACTTTTGATTCGAAGTCCAATGTGGGTAAAGCTAATTGGCCCACACCACAAGGAAGACTAGGAAAAAGACCTATCCTCTTCAGCTTTTAGATTTGTACATTAGGGAATTCTCCCAACATACGTGGTTGAAGGGAAGGGGCAGTCAGACAGTGGCAGCCCAGGAGATGGAGGATGAGAAAAAGAAAACAAACGGCTTGAAATAGATGTTGAAGAAGTCAGTTATCTTCTCTGAGCTGTAGTCTCCTCTTCCACAATGAGGTCCAACTTGCCTGAAGGTCATAGAGGAAATGAGTGTGAGACTCCATTATCAACTGCAGTGTGAACAAATGGAATCATTGTCATTATTATCATCATCATCATCACCATCATCATCTTAAGCATTATCCTCTGGGTGAAATCTGGGTCTCCTAACTCCCAGCGTAGTACAAACTGAAGGAGCTGGCAGAGATCCCTGTCTCTACCATAGTGTCTTCTCTTTCTTCCAATCTAGATTTCCTCAGTCCTACTAACATTCTAGACAGGATAATACTTTGTTATCTGGCCTGTGCTGCACTTTGTAGGATGTTTAGTAGCAGCCTCGTCATCTATCCAATAGATTATCAGTAGTATCTCCTCCCTAGATGTGACAACCCAAAGTGTCTCTAGACATTGCCAAATGTCCTGGTGGGCAAAATTGTCCCTCGTTTAGAACCATTGCTCTAATCTTATCCCCAGTGTTCCCCCATGCCACTGCCCCCATGTCATCATAGAGGGGAGCGCTCACAGGCTCAGGTCTACAGTTGCCTCTGAGAAAAGACTCTCCCTCTCTCCAGAGACACCCCTCTAGGTTTGTGCCAGGAGCACATGGAAGCTCCCTCTTCCCTCCTGCATCAGGAGGCTGGGGGGAGGAAAGGGGCAGTTCTATGTAGCCCCTTGGTCTTTGCTCGCTTAGTGTGCGCTCCCTCACCCCCAACCCACCTCCACTTGCCCAAGCCTTACCCTTCCTTCGCTCCCTGAATGGACCAGTATTTCTCCCTTTCCAGAATGTTCAGTGCTTTAACCCAATGCCACATTTTACTCTGGGCTCCACTTCAAGTATGGAGTAGCAGCAGGGGTAGAGAAGCGGTAGCCTACGCTGAGATGTGTCATAAGAAATAGCCCTGTGAGAATCTTTGACAGCGAGATGCTGTAAGGACATTGCTCCCTTCACCAAGTAGTGCTCTCTTAATTAAGACTCTCAGGAGAGATGCATGAATCACTCTTGAGCAACTGGTTGGTTTCCATTTTATGAACCCCAACAACTGAGTCACTAAGGCAGGATAGTAAGAGGTTAGGAAAAATTTTTGGTAAGTGGAATGGGGAAACTGAGACAGATAGTTTATCAAACTAGCCAAGCAATTTACAGCGACATACAGAAAAGCGACATAACCAGATGAAGGATGCCAGGACCAGCTGCAATGATTAATGACCCCCTGCCCTGGCACTGACCAATCAGTAAAGACCACACCTGAACAAGCTGATGAATATTCTATTGAGATCCTCCCCGGAGGCCTCCCCTAAACTCCCAGGCTTAAAAAAAAAAGCTGTCAAAATAAAGGTCCCAGCACATGCTTTCCCTCTGGGAGCACATCTGCCCCTCTTCTCTCCTCTCTCCTTCCTCATAGGCATGGGTGTCCTAAACCCTAATGGTCCCTAACAGACCCACAACCAGGGGAGCAATGGGCAGCAGCCACTCACCCTGGGCTAACTTCCTGAACCTGTCTCCAAGGCCCCCTTTTCTGACTTTCCAGTGAGCCAAAGCAGCCCTGCCTAGGCTGTCCTGTTGCTTCTTCTACCCTAATCCTTCCTTGTTTCTTTGTCCCAAACTTTCATAAATGTGCCCTCAAAATCACCCGGACTTCCATCATGCAATCTTTCACTTTTCGCACATGAAGTCAAGAACCCACATACTACCAGCCAGCCCTAGGCAGACCTGCTAAGAGCCAGGTCCCCTTCCTAGCAACATCACATACCCTTTTTTATGCCACCCTTAACATATTTGCCCTTTCCATTCATTATTTGAAAGCTCAGAGCAAAATTTGTGGTCTGCAATGACCTTTAACTCACCTATAGCATATGACTTCACCCTTCTCCTAGTTTAGGCTCATTCCTGGCTTCATTTTATGCCCTCACCCTGTTTTGTTGTTTTTGTTCCTTCTTTAAAATATGTTTCCAATATCGTTAATCTAATCTTATAGTTGAAGGCATGGAAACAGAGATTCAGTTCCTTGCTAGAAGCCACACAGCTACTATGCAGCTAGTGTTCAAGCTCAGGACTTTCTGGCTCCAGATTCCATGCAAGTGTGCACCTCAGCTTGGACTATGCACACAGTACCCACCATCACCATCATCGTCATCCTCACGATCACCGCCTTCAGTGTCTACACCAGGGCATCAGTAGATGCTAGAAGCCACCTTCTTTGGGTAAAATTTGGCGATTTATAATCCTTAGTTTTATATTAAAATCAATATTGACATATTAGGTAAGAGAGAACAAGATTAGCATAATTATTTAGGGTAAAAAGTCCTACAGGTCTCCAGGCTTTTTCAGGCTTTGGCCCAGGCTCATGGGATTGAGGGGTACCAGACTACCCACCCTAAAATATGCCTTTTTGCATTAAAAAACCACAGGCCCAAAATGGTGTTACTAATCATATTAAAAACCCATGATACTAAACCTAGATCTAATCACTGATCTAATTGTAGTTTCAACTTCTCTTAATTAAGAAAAATAATCTTAACTAACCCATCTGGTATTTCTCTGGTCAAGCACCAGTCAGGTAACCTGTCACATAGGCCCTCTCCATCTCTTAGAAAGTAGAGGCAACCTGAATGACAAAAATGCTTCCCCTTCTCAATCCCCAAGGTAAAGATGCCCAGCCCCCAAATAATCCTTCCTTTGTTTTCATTGATATCTCCCTTGACCCACCTTTCTTCTTATAAAAACTTTCTATTTTGTAGAACCCCTCAGAGCACCCTTCTTGTTGCTAGATGGAGTGATCCCTGATTCAGGAATTGCTTAATAAAGTCAACTAGATCTTCAAATTTACTCAGTTAAATCATATTTTTTTTTAACACTGGTAGATGCATTATTTGAGCTAAAAGCCATTGAGAACCAGAAGATTCAAAAAAGGCTCTAAAAACAAGGCACAGGTTTTCCTTCTGTATTTATAAAGGAAATGTCCATCTGTAGAGATTGCTTTTTTTCAGCTAATAGAAAGAGGACTACTTAGCAAAGACTCAAAGGAGAAAGCACCAACTTAAATCGGCATAACAAACCTTTCTAAACAATCCTTGTTTACCATACTTTTCATTATTACCTTCCCAAAGCTTGCTTCCCCCACCCAGAAAACTCAGGCCCCTTTTCCTCTGTGGAATTGAAACCTAAAGTCTAACTCCCCTTTGGGTTTTACTCATGCTGAGTGTTTCCATATATACATATAAAAGGGCTGTCTGGAAAAAGTTAGGCCAGTGTTAACAAAATGAGAATGGTTTGCACATCAGTGTAACCTGGTAAACAAGGAGAGTGGAGGTAACGCACATGTGTGAACAATAATGACTTCACTGTACTAGTCAGTGGGGATGGTAGACACCACTGAGTGAGCATGTGTACTGTGTGGCCATCGCATTCAAAATGACCGAACGAGTAGAGCAAAGAATCTGCATCAAATTTTGCATTAAGCTAGAATACTCCTTTGCAGAAACCCTTGGGATGATTCAGAAGGCTGCAGCTATAGGCAGCTGGTGATTAGCATCTTCATCACTACAACATATCCACTTACGCATCATGTCTCATGAAGCATTTTTTGGTGAAACATCAAATCACCCAGGTGACTCAGCCCTTCACAGCCCAGATTTGGTGCCCTGTGATGGCTGGCTTTTCCCAAAACTAAAATCACCTTTGAAAGAGAAGGGATTTCAGTTCATTGATGAGATTTAAGAAAGTATGACAGGGCAACTGATGAAGATTGGGAGAACTGTGTGAGGTCCCAAAGTGTCCTCTTTGAAGGGGACTGGGGCCTCATTGTATTATGTACAGTGTTTCTTGTATCTTCTTCAATAAATGTCTTTATTTTTCATAGTACATGGCTGGATGCCTTCTGGAAACACCTTGTATAATGTTAATAAACTTCAGTTTATTTTTCACATTAGTCTATTTTATATATAGAGCCCTGGCTGAATAACCAGAGCATAAAGGGTAGCAGAATGTGTTACCTCAGTATATATCTCTTTGGCATAAGAATTATTCTGAGCTGATTATTTTGAAAAACAGCAGACACAGAAGAAGCTCTGAAAACAGAAGTGCAAAAAGATAAGACATTTACATATATGAAGGAAATCTCCACTTGAAGCCCATCTCCCTCTCTACCTGAAAGAGAAGAATGACTGTCATAAGAAACTCAAACCAGTGGGGAAGGCACCAACTTAAGTCTGCAAATTAGACCCTTACCTTTGTCTACCATGCTTTTCCTGGCAACCCCTCATAACTGGCCTCCTCCCATCAACACCTTTTTGTTTTGTTTTGGTCTTTAACTGATGGTATTTAAGCCTGTTTGGGAGGAACAAACTTTACTCTCAAGGTTCTTCTGGCTGGTCTAATCAAATAGACATGAGACTGATTAGCAGGAGAAAATAACTAAATTTATTACATGCCTATATATGGGAACACTGCATACATGAGAGAGTCAGAGACCTCACATGTGAGAGAGCTTCAGAGATAGAAAGGAAACATGGGTATGGAAGACATTCTGAGCTAGGTATGAGGTAAGGCACCATAAGGGCTTTAAAAGATTGTTGCAGGATGATAGGAACAGACTTACTTAGTAAATAGAATTTTTCCTTGCTCCATAAACAGGTCAAAAGAAGTTATTGCTGATAATCTCTTATGGGAAAGGCCTCTACATCAAATTCTTCTAGACAGTTAAAGTTTGAGGCAGAAGTTTCTCTTGAGCCTGAAGCTGAAATTGCCTTTAGCTCAAAACCTGCAAAGCACAGAGGCACGACTTGGGTTGACTCATTCTGGACCCCACGTGGCTTAGGCCATCGCAGTTTTCCCGGGTACCTCCACGTATACATGAGGTATATCTTTAAATCAACTATCTTTTCTCCTGTTGACTTTTCTTTAATTACAGGGGGTTTCAGCCTAGAACCTAGAAGGATAAAGAGAAATGCTTTTTCATTCCCTACAAGGGAAAATCTTTCCCCCCTACCCCCAAGGAGTAGAGGAAGAGTTTTTCCTCCCTCACAAGACCTTTCTTCTCTTTTTCTATTAGAGACGCTTGGAGGGAAATGAGAAGTGCCAGACTCACTACAGAAAAGGTGAGCACACACGGTGGTGAGGGCTGCTGGGTGTCCTGGGGACTGCTTTTAGATTAGGATGGACTGGAATCTGTCTGAGACGGGGCAGCGTTGACGCACTGAGACAAGTTAGGGAAAGAGGAATGAACCTGAACCCTTCATATTTCTTCTAACCTTGCCTTTAGGTAACTCTGTTGATGTTTCTGTTCTCTGTTTCTTAGGAACGTTTTCATAAAGTATCAGGTTTAGGTAGCCAGGGTCCCAAGCTGCACCATTCTTGCCTCAGGGTGGGGGTGGGGTGCCTCTGTCCCAAGGGGTGTTAGTACGATTAGAGGGTCAGTTAATACATTTCCTTCTCTTAAGTGGTTCTCAATCGGCTTCACCCTGGGATCACCTGGGGAGTTTTGACAAAGGCTGATATCTGGGCTTCCTTCCTGGAGGCTCTGATGCGCTTGGTTAGGGGTATGTGCTGTCATGGAGGGTGTTAAAAGCCACCCAAGTGGTCCAGTTGCAGCAGAAATGTGTGAACCCAAAAAGGGTGTTGTAATACATCCAATAGAAAGTGAATGTGATTAGAAATTCCTAACTGGGCAGGTCATGGTGGGTAGTCATGACCTAGGCATATCACTTCTTTAGTGAAAGGTTCATCTTCCCTTTAAGCAAGTCCTGTCCATCGTTTTTCTGCATCTAGGTTAAAACACCTTTGAAGTGATTCTTTTTCAGAACCCTCAGAAGTGTAACCATCCTCAAGAGAGCACACAATTTTATTAACTATCCAGTTATCCAATCCATGCCTTGTTTTCTCCTGCCTGTAGGTAATCTTCCCTGCCTTTCCCTTCTTGTTTCCAAATGTACAAAAGAAACTGTAAAACTGTCATTCTCTGAAGCATTGAAATCTTGCTTCCTGGCAGTGATCATTAATTCAACTCAAATAAGCTCTTATTAAAATTCTCAACAGGTTTGAACATTTTTGTGGTGGCAGGTGAAAACCACTGTTTCAGGCCCGTGACCAGGATTCCTGGCCCTGTGGAGGAGCAATGTTGAATAGACCGGAGCTGCAGAATTGCCCTCACCTTGCCACTGATGACTAAGAAAAATTAGGGAAAAATCTCCCTGCTGACAGCCTGGGATAAAAGGGTTCCCTTTCAATGGATGAATTTAAAAGGAGAATTTTATTGGCTTATAAAGTCATACTTAGGTGTAGGTTTCTTCTTGGTTTGTTGTTTTCTTTCTTTTCTTTTTTCATTTTCACTATGAGAGAGTTCCAAAACCATCTGAAATGTATTGGATGGCAGTAGCAGAGGTTGGTGAAATGCAGGTACTAGGGTAATGCCATTCAAATAGAAAACCGGAGGCCCACTGCTGGCTTCTCTCTTGAGCATTTTCTCAACAATGAATCCACCCATGCTCACCATTCTCACTGTCAGCACCTTTACCCAGTCCTTGTATCTTCCTACTGCAATATAACAGTCTCCTAATTGATCTTCCTGCCCAGCAGCCTTTCCCATCTCCAGCCACTCTGCCTCATGCCCAAGAGATCTTTCTAGGACTTGTATTTAATATTGTCACTCTCCTGCTTAAAACTTCTGCAGCGTCTGCCTCCCTGTTGCGTATTGAACAAAATCTTTAGAACAATTCAAAGTCATTCATGATCTAGCTTATTCCTAACTCTGACTTCACCTCTCAACTTCTCCATAATCCCTACCCTTCAAGAGCTCCAAGGTGTAGCCTATCCTGGGGTTGTTCTCCTATCCTGGGGTTGCTGTTCAGAGGAGTCTGTCCTTTTGGAATATTCTCTGCACCTTCTTCTTCTCTTGGCTAAATTCCACTGGTTTTTCAAGCTTCTTTGAAGCCCCTGGCCCAGGTTAAGTGGCCTTCCTCTATGATTCCAAAGCACACCAGACATCACCCTAAGTCACTACTCTTACTACACCGTGTTTGATCTCTTCAACATCATCTTAGCATCCAGCCACACTCTGACACATTAGTGGTGCTTATTATGGTTTGCAATAAAAGGAGTCAAAAGAAGTCACCAAGTGCATTCATTTCTGCTCACTGCTTTCCAGAAGAACATGTAACTGAGGTAGTTGGTGTATATGGATACTAAGAAAATAAATCTTATTCCTCAGTGGCCACTAATTTTCCTGTATGCTAATAATCTCATGGAAAAGTGGAAAAAAGAGAGTAGTTGCTGAATGACCAGCACTATGGAGAATAAACAAAAAATAAGACATGGTTGATTCTGCTCAGGCAAACACCCTTCCGTCCCCTTTGCTTTCTCTGTCTCAGGTGTTCTGTGGCTAAATCCCTTCTTTCCTCCCAGAACTGTTGTCACCTGAGCATGCAAGTGTCTTTTTTACACCACCACACCTGAAGTGGTCAGAGGGCAAGAATCATACTTCACAAGCTCTCTATGACCCCACTTGCCTGGGGCAGGTGCTCAGGAAATGTCCTATTCTGAATTATGATGAACTAAGGATACAGGGGCACATTCTGAAGTGTTTGCCATGGGGTCAAAAATGAAAACTTTCACCTGTGACGACGGTGCTTTAAATTCTTTCTGAAATAAGGCAAGAGATAAATAAATGAAAGATTTATTTATAATAGCCAAGCTACGGAAGCAACCTAAGTGTCCATTGATAGACCAAGAGATAAAGAAGTGGTGCAAATATACAATAGAATACTACTCAGCCATTAAAAAAGGAATGAAGTCTTGTCATTTGAGACTATGGAAGGACCTAAAGGTTGCTATGCTCAGCGAAATAACCCAGAGAGAGAAAGGTAAATACCATATTATTTTACTTGTATGTGGAATCTAAAAAACTAAATAAACTCATAGATACAGAGAACATTTTGATTGTTGCCAGATGGGAAGGGGGTTTGAAAGGACGGATGAAAAAGGAGGATTAAGATGAGCAAATTGTCAGTTATATAAACAGTCACAGGGATGTAAGTACAGCATAGCAAATATAATCAATAATATTATAATAACCAAATGTGGTGTCAGATGGATACTTGACTTATCAAAGTGATCACTTCATAAGTTATAATAAATGTCTAATCACTGAAACTAAGCTCTGACTGGTGTGGCTCAGTGGGTTGCATGTTGTCCTGTAAAGCAAAAGGTCTACACTTCAATTCTGAGTCAAGGCACATGCCTGGGTTGTGAGCCAGGTACCTGGTTAAGGACATAAAAGAGACAATCAATTGGCGTTTCTCTTGCACGTTGATGTTTCTCTCCCTCTCTTTCTCCCTCCCTTCCCCCCTCTCTAAAAATAAATAAATAAAACTTTTTAGAGAAAAAAAATAACTGCAATTAAAAAATTAAAATATTTAAAACAATAAATGCAGAAGAATGAAGATATACATGAAATGAATAAGTGCCTATTCATAAAATGAGTAATATACAGATGAATAAGTGAGGAAATGAAAAAAATTTGGTGAAACCTACTATCTCTCACTTGTTCATTTGTTCACTTACTTACTCACCAAACTATCCTCCATCCCACCAACCACCCCCTTTAACAACTGTGGATGTGCCCGGGGCTGTCCCAGGGCCTGGGCTCAGGGTGATAAATAAGACAGAAACAGTTTTTGCACTCATGCATGGGCTTACATTCTGACTTGGAACGAATATTTAATAATTCCAAATGTCACTGAAAGAAAAAAAAAAAGGTGGTATGAGAGTGCACCCTGGACAGGAGTTGGTACTGGTTGATTCACTCACTTGTTCATCCCCAGTTTCTAGCACAGACAGAGCCTGGACCACGAAATGTTTATTGAGTGAAAGAAAACACGAGGGTTGCTGCCTGTATACTGTTAATTGCGCAGTTGCAGTCAACAAAGGAGGTTTTATCTGAAAGTCTTACTTCAAAGCTCCAAATTAAAATTTCCATATTTTTCAAAAGCCTCTGCTTTCCTCGATCTCTGCGGTAAGAAGGAACACAAGCATGTAACATGTCAGAGTGAGGGCCCAGTGATGGCCAGTCATGTCACTGCTGTAAAAGAGCACATTTGGCCAGAGATGCAAGTGTTCAGTAACGCAGTCCCTGGTGCTGAGCCAAAGGAAGTTTAACTTTAATGGTAAAGAAATGACATTTCCACCAGCTGTCCCCCTGAGAAAGGAAAAATCATGGTGTCGTAATTTTAGCAGTAAACAGAATTCAGCGTGAACTGCAAATATTGTCTCTACCCTGCCTGTGACTTTAGTCAGCAAGCCTAGTGCAGTGAAGATTCTCCCGACTCTGGGTGTTCCAGGGAGCCCAGCCAGAACCCTCAGTGATATCTGCTTGTTTGATTTTACAAAAGGATTGAGCTTTGCATTTTCTAGCTAAACATGAGATGGGGAAAGACATCATGGGCAGGCTAAAGGATGTCACTATGACCTTGGCTGGGGCTCATTCTGCTGCCACAATGAGTCACCTGGAAGGTAGAGTTTCAGTCAGTTCTGAGCTGGGTTTTAGCAGACTTGACGTGAGCTGGATTCTGTAGCAGGTGTAATGAGTTATCTCTTCTCATTCCTACTTCAGTCTGGATCTGTAGAAGCATCAATGGGTCCCAAAAGGTGAGGCTGGTTCTACGCATTTCCGCCATCCACCTTAACTGGTCCAGGTGCTGAGAAAAGGATCCAAGGCATGGGCTGGGAGTGTGGTTCTAGCCCAGATCTACCACACACTCCCTGTGTAACCTTGGACAAGTGACTTAGTCCTTCTGGCTTCACTTTCCTCATCTGTAAAATGGGAGTTGGTCTAGTCCAGAAACTCTAACTTTTGGCTTCCTAGCCTACAAGTCCTCAAAGATAGTTAGTGTCTGAGATTTCAAAAGGCCTGATGAAAATTTGCATTTCCCAACAAAGGGGCTGACGTGAGTAAAGAGTTGATTGCTTTTGATCAGAATTGTATCTCTGTTTTTGGGTTCTTGTGCTGATTAGAAACCCCTATCAGCAATCATAGCTTTTTAAACAAATAGTGGGAAAATAGACCCATTTTAACTTAATATATTTAGTTTGTTTTGGATATAAAATCCTTGTAAATGTGAGGCTAGGATTCAGGACGTCTTCTGAAAGGGTTTTGGTGGCAAAAGCACTGAAGGCCTGTAGAACCCAATGATCCCTCAGCTCAGAGATTCTAACAAGGGCTAAGGAGCCCTTCTTCCCGCTCCCTCTTCTCACAGCAAACATCAGCTACCTGTCACTAGTGTCAGGGTGCAAGCTCATTTCAGATAAGAGCACAGGCCTACCTGCATGCTCGGGAAAGGTCAAGAACTTGGTGATGTGGGATTCTGATCCCTG
Organism: Noctilio leporinus; assembly: GCA_004026585.1. NCBI lineage: Eukaryota > Metazoa > Chordata > Mammalia > Chiroptera > Noctilionidae > Noctilio > Noctilio leporinus. The sequence goes on along the minus strand of PVIW01001049.1, from coordinate 3,115 downwards.
CTTACCAAAGTATCTCTCAGTAAACATTCGCAATTCACTTTCACCATTGCCCCAGTTTGCTTCTCTGCAAAAAATGCCTGTTTTTGTTTATGCTCAAGAAAACATTCAACTGTTGGGTATGGTATGGGGAGGGGCAGGTGGTGGAACAAGAAGTACGGCTTTTGCAGTGTAGCCACCATTCTTGTGTACACTTGTGCATACTTGTGAGTGCACACACATACGCACATACACAGAGTCATAATCTCCTACAACCTATAGCTCTGACCCACCTAGCACTCTCTTTTCATCCTTTCTTTTGGAGATCACCAACTTCCCCCTTTTTCCAGGTGAAACCAGAGACAGCTTGACCTCAGTGTGGGTACTAATGCTGTAAGAGCCTGACACTCCAGGGAGGAGGATATCTAGGAGGGCCACTGGCTTTGGAGTGGGGGAATAATACCTTCTCAGACATTCCAGCCAAATTCCTCACATAGCTAAAAAAGACCCTTCAGAGCCAGGGTGAGAATCCAGAGACCAATGAGGTGGGCGATATTAGGTCATGAAAATCAGGACTTCATCTCTGGGTGTGATATTAATAGAAACGGTGCAGAAAAAGTAGCTCAGCCACCATCACCATCATTGCCATCATTACCATTACACAGAGAGGGGAGCATCTGCTCAATGCTCCGGCCTGTACAGCAGCAGCTTTTATATCCATTATCTTATTTGAGCTTCATAATCAGCCTGTAAAGTGAGCACAGCAGGGGCTATTTCTTGGTCCCACCCCTTTTAAGGATGAGAAAATAGCAACTCCAGAAGGAGAAGTGACTTGCCCCAGGGCTCCCAGCAGTCAGTAACAGACAGGACTAGAATCAATGCCTTCCTGACTCCCGTCCAGTGTCTCTCCCCTGCACACTGTTGCCTTACCCAAAGCACCTCGGGAAGTGGTGGGAGCTGGGAAGGAGCCCTCCTGGCCAGACTAGGCCCCAGTTCATGCTGAGGACAACAGAGCAGGGCCCCTGCGCCCTGGTGGAAGCCTGCACACTTTCTAGCTTCTTTAGAGTCACTGATGGTGCTCCTCGCCCCAAGGGAAGTAAGTGATTTTCTGGTTGGCTTACTTTGTTGATGCAATTGATTTGAATCTTCAAATTGAGTTTGTCAGAAAAATTGGCACAAATTAAAGATGAGCCTTCTGCTCTCCATGGCTGGTTGGAGATTAGAGACCCCAGGGAGACCCACAGTTGGGGGTGTCTTCCTGTGAGGCCCAGCTCTCCTTTCCTGATTCCTGAGACTTCTCTGTGATACAATGAAGACTTTTAAACTAAAAAAAAAAAAAAGGTCCTTAGTCTTTTCATTAAAAAGCCCTCACCATGAACATCCCTTACTGTCTTTAGCAAAACCTATCTGTGCATTTTCTCCTCCTGTCACCTCTGTTTTGTGCTTTCCTAGCTCCAGCCTGGTCTCAGAAATGTGTTAAAGCTTAGTAGTAGGCTAACTGCAACATGGAAGCTCCAGCTACAGGGGGAGGCCAGGCCTTCAGCCAGCCTCTCACATTGTTCCCGGATCCCCTTCCCAGATCCCCTTCCCTGCTTCTCCAGCCCTCCACCCTCTGGAAGAGGCTCCGGTTTGGAGCCCTAAGCAGTTCCTTCTCATTACACCCTCCCACCCTCGGAAGCACTCAGTCTTCTTGGACTTTAATCATTTCTGCCGCATACTCCATGTACCCTTGACTGCAAGTGATCTCTTTATTTGCTAATTAAAATTTCGAATAAGGCTGCCCCAGCTCATTTACTTTGGCCTTTGAGCATGGATTATATTAGCTACTGTATTAGTATCATGAGCATTGATTTCTGAATTCCTCAGGGCCTAGAATGGAGACTGGTCCAAACAATCATGTTGGTTGAGCTAAGGGGAATCAGTGAATGATGGAGTAAGGTCTTCCAAAGGGTGCCTTCCAAGCAGGGTTCCTCTTAGAAAGGTGGGGCCTGTGTAACCCCAGCAGCACAGAGCTGCCCTGGTATTGCACTGTAAGGCGGCTGCACCATCAGCATCTTCACAGGCTTCTTGGGACATCAGTCATGACAGATACTGCAAATTATGGGTCATAAAAGAGGCATAAGGTGCAATGACCCATGTCCCAAGCATCACCCCTCCAAACACAGGGTGGGTTGCCCCCAACTGATGGATGGACCTGTTTCTAAGCTCCACTTAAAGAGGGAAGGAAGGCTTTTCCAAGCACTTGGGCTCTCAGGCAAAACACGTGGGAGGGTGGTACCACCTTTCCCTAAGAAGTCTTCCTTGATTCCCCTTTCCCATCTTTTCCTCAGGCTCTCAGAGGCCAAGATTTATACTCTTGACATGTAGTAAGTTGTTCTCATGAATCATGCTTATTTCAAACCTTAAGCAGGTAACAAAATTGACTTTCTCCTTCAGGTAGTGTAAGAGTGTAGGATGATGCAAAAATATGTTTACTGATACTTCACCAAGGGCAAAGGAAATAAAAGAACGAATCAACAAATGGGACTATATCAACTTGAAAAGTTTCTGTTCAGCTCAAGAAAATATCAGCAATATTCAAAGGGAACCAACTGTATGGGAAAACATAATTGCCAATGATACCTCAGACAAGGGTCTGATCTCCAGAATATATAAAGAACTATTGCGACTCAACACCAGGGAGACAGACAGCCCAATTAAAAAATGGGCAAAGGACCTGAACAGACAACTCACTGAGGAAGATATACAAAGGGCCCAGAGGCATATGAAAGAATGCTCAACATCACTAGTCATCAGAGAGATACAAATGAAAACCGCAATAAGATACCACCTCACACCTGTCAGAATGGCAATCATCAGCAAATCAACAAACAACAAGTGTTGGCGAGGATGCGGGGCAAAGGGAACCCTCATATACTGTTGGTGGGAATGCAGGCTGGTCAGCCACTGTGGAAAACAGTATGGGGTTTCCTTAAAAAACTAAAAATGGAACTGCCTTTTGATCCAGCAATTCCACTACTTGGACTATACCCAAAGAATCCTGAAACACCAATTCATAAGAACCTATGCACACCTATGTTCATAGCGGCACTATTTACAATAGCCAAGTGTTGGAAACAGCCTAAGTGCCCATCAGTGG
>PVIW01001048.1:274460-347491 GCA_004026585.1 Noctilio leporinus | reverse complement strand
CAGAGGAAGAGCGCTTCTTCAGGCTGTGCCCATCCCCTCGATGGAGTCTGTTCTCCGCCCTGGCACACACGAGTGAGGGCTGCAGCCCAGGCAGGACCTCTCATACTTCCCTGCTGCTGTTTGAACTTTCTGTCCCCACCTGCCCAGTGGGCAGTCACATGGTCCTGTATGTGTCCTCCAGGAAGTCCTCCATCAGCTTTAGTTCCTCTTGTCCTCTACAGTGACTGGAGAGAAGGCTCCTTGCTTTCAGTGGCTCTGGAGGAGCCATTTTCTGGTGATCCTGCCAACTCTCCTAAGCCTTGGTGGTCTTTCCAGTCTGTCCGGGCTGGTTTTCCCAGAACTCCTGTCTGCAGGGAAAAGAAGGTAGAGGCCAGCTGGCCAGGTCACCTTGGGCTTGCCCGTTTCCTGGTCCAGCTGCCTCTTGCTCGCCTCCCTGCCTGCGCATTCGGTTTGGCATTTAGAACAGTCACATGCCATCTCAGCCCAGGTGGTGTCACCATGTCACTCCTCCCCCAGCTCATTTGCTGTGACAGAATCACGGAAACATAAAAGACTGCCTTCTCTTGAGTCATATGCTGTCTGTAGGGGAGGCAGGGGCAGACGCGTATGTAGGACACAGCAGTGGGCCCCCAGCTGCACCCCCCAGAAGTAAAGTTTCTGCTGAGGGTTTGAGGGACACATGTGGAAAAGGGCTGTGCCTGGCAAGCACTTAGAGCAACAGCAACAGTTATATTAAGACTGGGCCAGTGCCTCGGATGGTGTGAAGAGGGTGGTAAAAAGAAGTGTGGAGGTTTCTGGGTCTTGGGCAGTAAGCAAAAGCAAAGTGGGAATGAGCCGTATACCGCCTCGAGTGAGACCCCTGCTTATTGGGTCCTTTTGTCTGCTCTCCTTGTCTACATTCTTGTCTGTTTCCCCTGCTTGACCATGAAGTGGAGGCAGGAGCTGTGTTTCCGTCACCATTGCACACCCTGCATCTCACTACATTGTCCTGGTAGGTCCTTAGCAAACACAAGTTCTGGTGACAGTTTTTAAAAATAGCTTTTGGTGACTGTCACCCTCTCCCTTTGTCTTCTGGCACTTCCCCTTCCAACCTGTCCATCATGTCAAAACTATACAGCTGGCTGCAGAGGAGAAGGTGGTGGCAGCCGTGCTCAGCCTTCCATGCGTCAGTGTCAGTGTGGTCCTCAGTCCAAATGTGGCCTGTGGGCCAGGTGGTGGTTTTAGTCAGATTCCTCCCCACCAGCAGGGGAAGAAGAGTTTATGAGTGTGCGTGTCTCTCTACATGGGTGGTTGGGAGAGTGTGCGAGTGTGTGAGGGGACAGAGGCTCTGGCATAGGAACCTATACATTGTTACCCAGCCACGCAAAGCAGATCGGATCAGAATGCAAAGCTCAGCTGGTGCTGAGCAGGATTTGCCCACTCAGCCTCTCTCTTATTTCTACCCTCTTTGTAGCAGTCCAAGGTTGTACTCTTGGAGGACCTGGCTTCCCAGGTGGGCCTGCGGACTCAGGTAAGTACTGGCAGGTGGCCTTTTGTTTGGGGTGTGCCCATGGGATCTGTGTGGTTGTCAGAGAGGCCCTGTGCTAAGGTGGAGAGTTTTGATGCTCCCTCCACTCTGTCCCCAACCAGGTGGGAGCAGAGAGCAGGAATCTTAGTATTCCAAGTATCCTGCCTTTCTACTAGATGGAAGAATGGGCAGGGAAGAAAAGGAAAAGTCCTGTCTCTCCAGCAGTCCCTGTAACCAATGCTGCCCAAATCCAGTTACCTTGACAACTCTTGCAAACAAGCTGTACCAGCCTTCATGGCCAAATGTCCCCACAGCTCCTCTTCTGGTTGGAAAAGCACCTCTCTTGGGGGTCTTGCAGGGCTCCAGAACCAGAGCCCCTTTCCCTTTCCCTCTTCCAGAGGAGAAGCACGGAGTCGCCATGGTGGGGGGCAGCCATGGGAGGAAGGAGGGGAAGGTTTGGCTGTGGTGGAATGGAGGTTGCAGGTGCTTTTTCTGGGGATGGCAGTGCCCATCTCTGCTCTGAGAATTGTTCTCCTCACAGGACACCATAAACCGCATTCAGGACCTGCTGGCTGAGGGGACTCTGACAGGTGAGAGGATGAGACTCAGTCACTGCAGGCCTTGGCCTTGGGGGTGTCTAGCTGAGGGGCTCCCGGGACTTCCTGCAGAGGCAGGATGATAACCAAGGGTGCGGGGAACAGTGTGCAGTGAGGGACATGAGCTGGGGCACACATGAGGAGGACATGCCAAGGCCTGGGGATGGCTCAGGGTGACCAGAACAGGCAAGAAAGCCTGATTTGACACCAAACCAGGAAAGGCCAGGCACACGTGCAGGACCTGGAGCCAGTTGTGAAGGACTGGGAGGGCATTCTCAGGCTGGCGGGCCGGGGGCACCCAGGAGACTCAGCTGCACAACCTGCGTCCCCACAGGTGTGATTGACGACAGGGGCAAGTTCATCTACATAACCCCGGAGGAACTGGCTGCCGTGGCTAACTTCGTCCGACAGCGGGGCCGGGTGTCCATCACCGAGCTTGCCCAGGCCAGCAACTCCCTCATCTCCTGGGGCCAAGAGCCCCCTGCCCAGACCCCCGCCTGACCTAGCCCACCCCTCTTGGACTCAGCTGGCTCAGCCTGCCTGACCTACATCTTCATCTCTCACACCGTCCCAGGGCAGTGGTGGAGTGTGGCCAGGAAGCTCTAGATTAAAGGCCTTTGAATACTTAGGAGCTTGGTGTGGCTTGGTGTGGCAGAAGGCCAGGCCTGGGGTCGCAGATGAGCAGGTGAAATCTAAGCCCCAGACTATACTGGAGGTGGGGGTCAAAGGGAGGGTGCTGTATCCTACCGAAGCAGATGAAAATTTCCTTATCTGGCACTCATTCATTTATTTAAAAAAATATACTGAGCACTTATTATGGTCCTTCATACCTTGCAAGCCAGGCTCCCAGGGCCTGGAGGAGGTCTTTCTCTCCTTCCTTCCCTCTTGCCCAGAGCAAGCGAGGAACCTCTTGGGCCACATCTGCCCTAACTGGAGTGGGAGGTCTCACCATTTTTTACATGGATTCAGGAGCCCTAATGAAGGCGGAGAGCCCTTCGGGAGACAGTTAATGAGGCGTGCCGTGGAAAAAGTCCTAGGAACATTAGCCTTTAAGGGGAGGGAAGGGAGGTCATGGAGGACGAGGGGCTGGGCAGGTGGAAGGGAGGGGCAGGCCTGCTTGAGCTGGATGGAACTGCCTTGGAGGGGCATTGCTTCATGCGGCATATCACATGAACTCAGCTCTACATTTCTGACAAAATTCTAAATGGTGTGGGTGCTTCCACCCACTAGTGGATGTGAGGACCATATGCTTGCGAGTGGGTGTGAGATGGGAGCTAGGTGTCTCATATAGGGTCAGCCACTCTGGTTCCTGTGGGCTGTTCATGGTACAAGAATACTGCTGTGCTGAGGGTGAGGCATGTGTTTAAGTGTGTATTTAGGCAAGGTAGCCCCTCAACATAAACCACCTACTTCTCCTGATGCCTTCTGGTGGAGGCAGCAGGTTGCTTTTCTGACCCAGAAGGAAATTTGATGGGGATGGTGAGACAGGACATCAGGCTCCAGGGCGGGGCCTTCCTGAGGGGGTGTCAACGCTGATTTTGACTCATTTAGTATCATAAGCATTAACTGTAGAACCTAAATTCCAAGCAAGGTGTGACTTGATTACTTCTGTCAGCAACAGGCACTTGGAGTCACCTGGAGCTAGGAAGGGCCAGATGTGTTGTTTGAAAGGCCATCTGGGAGCCCACTGTCTAGTTGGAGAGGGAAGGAACAGGCGTAGGTAGGTAGCCATAGCCTAAGATAGAAACATAAACTTCCAAAGGGAGAAGAGATGATTTAGAGCGGTTCTCAGCCCTGTTTGCTCATTAGTGTCACATGGGGAGTTCTCAGCAGTCTCATAGCAGACTGACTGCACCTCAGACTCGTTCACTTAGAATCTCAGGGGTGGAACTCAGGGAGCATCACTAGGAGACTTAATGTGCAGCCATGTTTGAGAGCCAGTGAGGTGGGTGCGGGTTGGGTACAGAGGCAGGCCATAAGGTTCCTGGTGATTAAAATCCCCACAGGAAGGGGCTTCTTACAGACCAAGACAGTGGCTCCACAAGTCTCTCCCATCCTTTCCCTCAACCATCCCTCAAGCCATCCAGGTAGCAGGACAGTCATGACAGCCCCTTCTGGACACTGCCCACAGACCAGGAGTGGGGAAAAGGCACATTGATTCCTCACATCCCCGGAGATTCTTTATGTCCCAAGAAGGACTTAGCGTGGAGGGGGAAACCTATAACCACTTCTGTATTTTTTTAGTGGTCAGTCTACTAATCTAATAAATTTTCTAGTGAGCAAGTATTCCAATAGTAATAAATTAACATTTTTCTAAATATATACAAATTGCTTTCATAACCAATAAATTATTATTTAAATACTTGTAACCATTTAAAATCCCCAAATTCAATATATGAAATTATTTTAAATGCTTTCGTACTTTAAAGAATAGACTGCTCAGAGTGTCATCATGTAACTAAAATGTTGCGTGTTTGATTGCAGTTGGGGCACATACTTAGGTTGCGGGTTTAATCCCTGGTCTGGGCGTAAAAGCATGTGATCCTTCCCACCCCCACTCCCCATCCAGACATGCGTGATCGCCAATCCTGGTACCAATCTCCTGTCTGGATGCCTATGGGGGAAACCAAGGCTTCTCTCTTGCATGATGTTTCTCTCTAAAAGCAATGAAAAAATTGCCCTGATCGGTGAGACTCAGTTGGTTAGACATCATCCCACAAAGCTAAAGGTTCCCAGTCAGGGCACACGCCTGGGTTTCCAGTTTGGTCCCTGGTTGAGGCATGTATAAAGGGCAACAGGTTGATGTTCTGTCTCACATCAATGTTTCCATCTGTCTCCTCTTCTCTCCCTAAAAATAAAATAAATAGCCCTGGCTGGTGTGGCTCAGTGGATTGAGCACTGGCCTGCAAATCAAAAAGTTGCTGCTTTGATTCCTGGTCAAGGTACATGCCTGGGTTGTGGGCCAGGTACCTGGTTGGGAGCTTATGAGAGTCAAGCAATCAATGGCTGTTTCTCTTCTCTTTCTCCCTCCCTTCCCCCCTCTCTAAAAAGAAAAAAACAAAAAGTAGCCCTGTCTGGTGTGGCTCAGTGGGTTGAGTTCTGGCCTGTGACCCAAAAGAAAATTGACCAGTTTGATTCAGGGTCAGGGCACATGCCTGGGTTGCAGTCCCCAGTTGGGGGTGTGTGAGAAGCAACTGATGGATATATCGGGCACATGGATGTTTCCTTCTCCTTCTCCCTCCCTTCCCCTTTCTCTAAAAATAAATTTAAAACCTTTAAAAAATAAAAGCAATGAAAAAATCAATGTCTTTGGGTGAGGATTCAAAAACTGGCCCTGGCCCTGGCTGGTAGCTCAGTGGATAAGGCACTGGCCTATGAACCCAAGGGACGCTGGTTCGATTCTCAGTCAGGGCACATAACCAGGTTGCAAGCCAGGTCTCCAGCCAAGTCTGTAGCTGGAGGCAAGTGAAAGGCAACCATACATTGATGTTTTTCTCCCTTTCTTCCTCCCTTCCTTCCCTTCTCTATAAAATAATGAATAAAAATCTTTAAAAAATGAAAAAAAAAAAAAAGGCGGATCTGACCTACATAGTATTAAAATGTACATTTTTTTTCATTAAGAATGATTTTTTTTATTGTTGTTGTATTACATTCATCCCCTTTTTTGCTCCCCTGTGTCTCCCTCCCCACCCACAAAATGTACATATTTGAGGTCTATCCCAAAAGTATTGGCGGTGCAAACTTAATTACGCTGACATTGGCTCAATACTTTCAGGACAGACCTCTTATAATAGTAAAACTGAGCATAAACACTTTAATGCAATGGATTTATATTTGCTTATTCATTAGGTCTTTTATTTCTTCCTGTGAATGCAGTTTTCACTTGTCCTTGAGCACTGGGGTGGTTATCTCAGGACTTTACTGTGATCTGTCTGAGTCCTTTACCCATTTTGTGAACCCTCTTGTATAGTTAATTTTCCCAACATCAGGAACTCTAGACCAAGAGGCCCCGACCCGTGGGCCATGAACCAGTCAGTACCTGTCTGTGGCCTGTTGGGAACTGGGCTGCACAGCACAAGGTGACCTTGAATGTAATAAGCTTAAATCATCCTGAAACCATTCCTCCCTGCCCACTGGTCCATGGGAAAATTGTCTTCTACAAAACTGGTTCCTGGTTTGATACCAGTTGCTCCCAGTAGAGTCCAGTCTAGTTCAGATTGGTTCTATCATAACTTCTCTTTTCTATGCACCTATTATGGCAAGTCTGGTTAGAGAGCCATATAAGGCAACTTGTTTTTTCAAAACTTTATTTTCAAAGATTAGCCATGAGTTGAAGTTATTAAAGCTGCATAGTGGTTACATGAATGTTCTCCTCATCTATTTTTATACATGTTTAAAATTTCCCCTTAACAAAAAATTAAAAAACAATGAGTCCTAGGTGGCCGCATGTATTCTTGACTCAGGCTGAGCCTCAGAAACGGGACCAATGCCCTGGTCCATATGGCTTGGTTGGAGCATCATCCCATAACCAAAGAATTGCAGGTTTCGTTCCTGGTCAGGGCACATACCTAGGTCATGGGTTCCATCCCCAGTCTGGGCACATATAATCCCCTATATGAAAAGCAACCATTTGATGCTTCTCTTGCATTGATATTTCTCTCCCTCTGTCTCTAAAAGCAATAAAATCAAATTAGTCCATCAATAGCCACTCCATTCATCCAACAATTAGCTGCCCGCATCTGCCACAGTAGCACTGGTGCAGGATGCATTTTGGACCTTTGTAACACGAATATTTAGACATCTGAAATGGGTTTTTAGAAAAATTAGCGATCTGTGGAGAGCCTACTGAATACAAGGCAGGATGCTAAGCATGCTAGGGCAGCCCCATTCATAAGTGGTGAGTGGGCAATGGTATTAATCTCACAGGGACACCACCGGTCACTCAGCCAGCAACCGCATGGCCAAATGCTGTAGTCTTCACAAGGCAAGATCTTCCAGGTTGAGGAGAGCACAGATTCAGAGGATGTAGTGGCTGTGGGTTCACAGAGGGGCAAGGTGTGTTGGGTAGAGGAAAGGGAAAGGCCAGGGCAAAGAAGAGATGGGGTGGAAAGCGGGGTTGCAGTCTGTCTAGGAAGCGTGGCAAATGCTGAGTCCAGAGATTCGGGCTATATTTTGGGGGGAGTGTTTATTGCTTTGAGTTAATAACATTTATTTAACCTTAGCAATCATTGTATCCCACAAATTGTCGTTACTTTATCAATTCCTCCCTCCATGCCCCTGTTTTCTGGTGCCACCATCAGCCTTTACAAGTGCATGCCCCAGACACCTCCATCCCAAGCCCTGACCCCAAGATTGGAGACTGTTCCAATAAGGCTGTGTTTTTCAGATGGTTTTGACAGTATCTCTTAGTAAGAAACCCATTGCACATCAAGGACTCAGTATATACATGTACCTACATACAGACAAGCAAAGCTTTACAGCAGTTGCTTATCATAATTTGATGCATGTTAATATTTGCTTCTTTGTTCTCTCATTGCTGATGGTGACTAAATTGATTTTGTAACCCACTAACAGATCTCAGCCTAGTTTGAAAAGCAGAGTTCTAGGAAGCCTATTCATTGTTACATTGAAGACAAGGCTGGGAATCAGTATCTGGGTGAAGAGTTGTGTATCATATATAATTTGATAGTCACAGAGTTGTATCTAAAGCAATATATAGTATTGGACATTGAAAAATAGTTCTACTTGCTTTATTCTTATATGTACTTTTTCAGCTGGTTAATGCATATTTGAATACTTGATACAGAAAAATGTATACGGGAAACTTACAAGGTCTGTCTTGAAAATATTGAGCCAATGTCAATATAATTAAAACATTTTGCATGGCTGATACTTTCAGAACAGACCTTATATATGAGAACCTACAAAATACTGTCACCTTAAGCTTATTGAAGGCCCTGGCTGGTGTGGCTCAGTGGATTGAGTGCTAGCCTGCAGACCAAAGGGGCACGGGTTTGATTACCAGTTAGGGCATATGCCTGGGTTGCAAGCCAGGTTCCCAGTTGCAACAGGCAACCACACATTGATGTTTTTCACCCCCTCTTTCTCCCTCCTTTCCCCTCCCTCTAAAAATAAATAAAATCTTAAAAAAAAAAAAAACAAAACCTTATTTAAATCTGCTAGGTTTACTCTGACTGGTTTTAGTCATCTTAACTTTCTTACATGATTTCATAATTTGACTTACATTTCCAACATGATACAAAAGACACATTCATAATAATACTACCAGAACTAGAACTAATAATGTTCCAACCGTACCCTGAGTAGCTGAGATTTAGTACCTCTGTTGTTTTACTTTAATTATGTCTCATCTTTTAGTCAGTTAAACCCAACAGTTTATGACAGGGTAATTGTATGGACACATGCTTGATGTCTAGTTTGGCAGTTGTCTTCAAGCCTTTTTAATTTGTGCGTATTGCCTCAAATCACAAGGGACCCTAGTAACAGATATGAATAGATGAGAAATTATTGAACATAATCCATTATTGGTGGGAAATTTTCATCTTTCAACATCTCAGCTACTGTCCCTGCTGGGTAATAGCAAGCCAGAAGAGGAAAAAGGGGCAAATGGAAAGTAAAGGACACATGGGAAGTTCAGACCCCAAAGGTAAATAATAAAGTTTTATTTAGCCATCACCATGTCTGGCTGCAATGATAAAGTAAAAGGATTACAAAGAAGAGTTTTTGCTGGGCAAATTTACCCTAGCCTTTTTTTTTTTTTAATTTATTTTCAGAGAGAAGGGAAGGGGGAAAAAGAGAGATACATTGGTTGCCTTTCTCAGGGCTCCCAACTGGGGACCTGACCCACAACCTGGGCATGTGCCCTGATGGGGAATTGAACCGGTGACCTTTTGGTTTGCAGGCCAGCGCTCAATCCACTGAACCACACCAGCCAAGGCAACTTTGTTTCTTAATATGTTGCCATGAGGTTTACACTGTAGGTACAGCTAAGTCTCTTAGTATTTATATAAAGCATCAATTAAGTAAAAACAGGAAAATGTTACAGAGGGACCATGGGGAATATGAAAGTATGAACCATCTATTTTAGGTAAAATGTTCAATTAATGCCCTGATTGGTGTGGCTCAGTGGATTGAGCACTGGCCTGTGAACCAAAGGGTTACCAGTTCAATTCCCAGTCAGGACACATACCTGGGTCGCAGGCCAGGTCCCCAGTTGCGGGCGTGTGAGAGGCTACCACACATTGATGTTTCTTTCCCTCTCTTTCTTTCCCCCTTTCCCTCTCTCTAAGAATAAATAAATAAAATATTAAAAGCAAATGTGCAACTAGTAAAGAACTGTGGTAAAAAGGAGAATACAATAATAGTTTTTTTGGTATTTTTTCCCTTTAACTTTTTTCATGGTCCATGTGTTATGCATGTGTGTGTGTGTATAAGCATCAGCCAATCAGCTTAGAAAACAGCTTGTAGAAAGGCTAACATACTTCGACCCTAAATGTGTCCGTTACAGTTTTCTATATTTAGATAACCTCCAAGACATTTACTGGTTGTTCCTAGGAATTTTTACCCCATTACAGAGGTGTTTATTTCCTCATAAAGCAAGCACAGCTATAAAAAGTTTTGACATGGATTAAAATACCTTGTTTGCCCCCTAGTTTTGTGTTTAGAGGTCACTGGGATTGGCAAATCACCCCAAAGAAGAAACCCCAAGCCCTCTGAGGGTTAACTTGGTGGGTAGGATTCCAAAGGGTTACAGTAGTCTGCTCATTTGACTGATTTGCATCTGTTCCATACCAGTGGGACTGACCATGTTTTTAACAGCCTATGGGTTATTTGTATTCTATAAATGATATACATTTTTTACCTAATATCTACAGACCCAGGGATTTTGCCATTTTATTCATCATTCAGCAAATGAATGCTGAGTGTCTATTTTGTGCTTGTATTAGTTTTCTACTGCTGCTGTAACAAATTCCCACAAACTTAATAGTATAAAACAACACAAATTTATTATAATTCTATAGGTTAGAAGTTCAACATAGGTCTTACTGGGCTAAGCTCAAGATGGGGCTATGGTCCTTTTGGAAGCTATTTTCCATCTTTAAGAGGCCACCATGTTTCTTGGTTCATGGCCCCTTCCCTCCATCTATAAAGCTAGATACATTGCATTTCTTTAACATGTCTTCCATAATCACATCTCCCCCCTGCTTTCTTCTGCCTTTCTCTTCCACTTTTAAGAAAGCTGTTATTACATTGGGCTTGCCTAGATAATCCAGGGTAATCTCCCAATTTTAAGGTTATCTGATTAAAAACCTTTTATCTACAGCCTTAATTCTTCTTTGCCATGTAACCTAACAGGTTCTGGGTATGAGGACTTCGACATCTTTGAGGGCTATTATTCTGCTTATCAGAGTATTTAGGATGGGGATATGAAATTTTTAAAAGGGATCCTGTCTATGTGGATGCTGCAAGCTAGTCAGGAAGACAGATGATAAATCAATCATGATTTTAAAAATAAGATTATTTTCAGAGAGAGAGGAAGGGAGGGAGAAAGAGGGAGAGAAACATTGATGTGAAAGTGAAACATCCTTTGGTTGCCTTTTGTATGTACCCCACACAGGGACCCAATCCAGAATCTAGGCATGTGCTCTGACTGGGAATCAAACAGGAGATGTTTTGCTTTGCAAAAACAATGCCCAACCAACTGAGCTGCACCAGTCAGGGTGCAGTTATCTTGTTTTATATTATTTGTCAGGTGTTGGCATTAAGATAATTCTACCTTTATAAAGTGAATTTGGGAGATTTTCATCTTTCCTGTGATTTGGAATGATCTCTTTATAAGTTAGGTAGAACTCAGCCATAAAACAGTCTAGTGCTAGTGATATTTAAAAAGGTAAATCTTCACCTTGGGTGGTGTTGCTCAGTGGATTGAGCATCAGCCTGCGAACCAAATGGTCACTGATTCAATTCCCAGTCAGGGCACATGCCTGGGATGTGGGCTGGGTCCCCAGCTGGGGTTATTCGGGAGGCAACATGTCAATGCTTCTCTCCCTTTCTTACTCCCTCCCTTCCCCTCTCCGAAAATTTAAAAGAAAAAAGAGTAGATCTTCAATTCTTTCTGTAGTTGTTGATGTTATTAAATTGTAATTAGCCCTGGCTGGTGGATAAGGCGCCAGGCCTGCAAACCCAAAGGTCGCTGGTTGGATTCCCAGCCAGGGCACATAACCAGGTTGCAAGCCAGGTCTGTGGCTGGAGGCAGGTGAAAGGCAACCACACATTAATGTATCTCTCCCTCTCTGCCTCTCTCCCTCCCTCTCTCGTTGGAAATAATAAATAAAGTCTTTTAAAACCTTAAAGGGAAAAATTTTTTTAATTGTAATTAATGTTTAGGCAGCTTTTTTCTTTTGAAAACTTTTAGTCCAACAAAACAAAAAATATATATATTGAAAAAGAAGAAAGCCTTGGCTGGTAGCACAGTGGATAAGGTGCTGGCCTGTGAACCCAAAGGTCACAGGTTCGATTCCCCAGCCAGGGCACATAACCAGGTTGCAAACCAGGTCTCCAGTCAGGTCTGTGGCTGGAGGCAGGTGAAAAGCAACCATACATGAATGTCTCTCTCCCTCTCTGCCTCTCTCCCTTCCCCTCTTTTCAAAAATAATGAAATAAAATCTTTTTTTTAAAAAAAAGAACATTAAAAAAAAAAGAAGAACCTATCTTTTTAATACATAAAAGGATTGCATTGTAGAAACCTCTAGGTTTACACTTGACTTGTGCTCTTCCCTCAAGATCTGTAACCTGAAGTCACCTTCTCAGTGAGACCCTCCTTCCACCTCATCCAAAACTGGAATCCCCCTGTGAGCTCAACTTCTTTGTACTTACATCTTCTAATCCACTGTGCATTTTACTTTTTGTCTCCTCCCACTTGAATGCAAATTCCACTGGGGCAGGAGTTTTTGAGCAAACATTTAATATCTTAATAGTCTGCTGTTATTTCATTTGAAGAGCTTACCTGTTCTTTTAAACACTTTATCTTAATTTTTCTTTTTATAGAGGTAACATGCTTAACTGAACTAACAAGCAAAATAGAGACTGACTCATAGATAGAGAGCAGGCTGACTGCTCTGGGGGATGGGGGTTTAGGGAGTAAAGGGATCAAGTGGAAAGGAAAAAGGGCCCTGGCTGGTGTGGCTCAGTGGATTGAGTTCCGGCCTGTGAACCGAAGGGTCTCAGGTTTGAATCCCAGTCAGGGCACATGCTTGGGTTGCGTGCTGGGTCCCCAGTTGAGGTCAGGCAAGAGGCAAACACATGTTGATGTTTCTCTCTCCTTCCCTTCCCTTCACTCTAAAAAATAAATAAAATCTTAAAAAAGAAAAAGGACTCATGGACCTGGACAACAGTGTGGTGACAACAGTGTGGTGATTGACAGGGGAGGAGGATACAAGGGAGACAAATGGTAATGGAAAAAATACAATAAAAAGAAAAGTAATACATGCTTATTGTAAAAATTGCAAGTATTCTAGAAGGACCTTGAGTTCTGTCTTCTCCATACTCCCTGCAAGCCCACCATCTCAAGATAGCCACTGTTAATAATTCGATGTGTATTTTTCCAGAATTTTTGATGCATATATATGTGTGTGTATTTTTAAATAATAGACAAGAGTATAATATGCATACATATAATTCTTTTTAAAAAGGATTTATTTATTTATTGAGAGAGGGGAAGGTAGGGAGAAAAAGAGGGAGAGAAACATCTGTGTCTGCCTCTCCCGTGCACCCAACTGGAGACCGGCCCACAACCCACACCATGTACCCTAACCCAGAATGGAACCTGCAACCCTTTGGTTTGCAGGCTAGCACTCAATCCGCTGAGCCACACCAGCCAGGGTGGCTAGATTCTTGTTTTAATCTCTGCCCTCTATTGGTAAGGGAGTAATTCCCACCCTGTGATATGGGGATGTCCAGACGCAATACTGACACTGGACAGATGAGTTTGACAGCAGTTTATTACGTATCCTCACGGCTCAGGGGAGGAGGACACCATAAGTCACACAGGAGAACAAACATGATTCACTTGGGACTGTAGTGAACAGAGACTGGGGTCGGGGGTGGTAGGCTTTGTAGCAGTAAGAAGGTGAGGTGACCCTTGGTTCCTGCAGGAGATGTGATTGGCTTGTTTGAATAATTCCGCTGGCTGGCAAAGAACTGAAACCCGCTACTCAGAGATAAGCAGGAGCTGCACCTGGTTCATTTCATAAAGGTTGTTTGGCTAAGGCAGCTTTCAGATAGGCCATTCCAGGCCTTCCAGCTTTCACCAGATGTCAAGGTAGCACAACCAATGAATCTTAATTTCAACCGCCCTGGTTAATTACAAGGGTTCTTTTTGGATGACTTATAGATAGCTGTGATTTTTTTTCTTATTTAAGAAACTCATGGATTATTCATTTCATATACAATGACATTTAATTTTATTTCTTTGAGTTTATCTAGGAATTTTCCCCCTGAACTATGCTATCTTTATTTGGAATTGGTGTAAGGGGAAGTGGGGCTTCATAAAATGAAATAGCATTATAACTTTTCTGGCTCTTACAAATTTACAGGGTGAGGATTATCTATTTATGGAAAGTTGGAGAGAATTCATTCATTAAACCATCTGAGCCCCGAGTCTTTTTTTGGACATATTTCTTGG
The DNA here is from genome assembly GCA_004026585.1 of Noctilio leporinus. NCBI lineage: Eukaryota > Metazoa > Chordata > Mammalia > Chiroptera > Noctilionidae > Noctilio > Noctilio leporinus. The sequence goes on along the minus strand of PVIW01001048.1, from coordinate 333,684 downwards.
ATAATGTTTTCCACCTCTTTCTTATTTTATTTCCCAGAAAATGGTTCACTTTATCAAGATTTTCATATATGTTAGAACAGAATAAGTTATGGTATTTTCTTATTTTCCTGGTGTTCTTAAGATGCAAAACCACATTTTTAAAGAATCTTTCCTCTCAAAGCTAGGAGCAGAAAATTATAAAGAGATTGAGATCAAGATTGGTGGGTTAAAAACTGACTAAAATGAAAGGAAAATAAGCAGAATTAAATACATTATCAGAGAAAACAAAGAGTACTCTTGAAGACTCAAAAGAAAATTAAATCCATGAAGATGAAGAAAAACTTGAAATAGTCTCCCAGGATGCAAATAAAAAGGACAAAGATTTAATTAATAATGGTGACCCAATGTGATAATTATAGAGAAAACAAAAACAGAATAATCTGTTCACAGAATAGACAGGAACATATTAGAAGAAAACTTTTCTCTGTTGAAAAGACCTTTTATTTATGGAAAATTAATAGAAAATGGCCCACACTGAGACTTATACTAGCAAAATGTTTGACTCTGAGGGTAAAAAAAAGTCTCAAAAAGCACCAGGCAAGTTGTTCACCTAAAACAGACCAGCCCAGCTTTGCTATCATTTGTTTTGAGAGATAAATGGTACATAAAATTACAATTAACCCTTAAACAGTGGAGGGACTGAGGTTAGGGGTGCCAACCCCTGCACAGTTGAAAATCCTTATATAACCTTTAACTCCCCTGAAACTTAATTACTATTAGCCTGCAGTTGACCAAAAGCCTTAGCGACAACCTAAACAACTGATCGGTATGTATTTTGTATGTTATACATAGATACCACATCTTTACATTTGTTTACATTTCTCTCAATTGTGAATGGTACCATGTAGTCTTTGTGCCTAAGTTCTGATAAATTTTAACTCATAGATTTGTGTATATTTTATGATAGTAAATTATAAAATAAATTGGTAGTTACATAACTTATGCATTTATAATATACCTGACTTTAAATTTTTGATATTTCTAGACCACGTGGTTCATCTGCAAGTCTTCTCAAATTGTGACAAATCTCTCCCAAATTTTCCAATATATTTATTGAAAAAAAAATTTAAGTAAACCTGTGCAGTTCAAACCCAGGTGGTTCAAGAGTCAACTGAAACCTAGTTTCGGGTGTACTTGCTACCACTTTAAAAGCCAAAAGAAAATGGGATAAAGACAAAAGAGTTTTGTGGAGAAAAGTTTGAGATTCACCACCAAGTCATTATTTGTGTGTAGAGTATGAAGCGTTCTCACCTAAGACAATGGCTTAGAAAAACATAACATTCAGGTGACCACCCTGAAGTCACCAGTCAAGTGAGAAATAGGTCTGAGCAAGGAAAAGAAATATTAGAATATGAAAAAAACTGGCAGTGACATTGATACCAATTAAACAGAGGGCTGGCAAATGCCAAAAACAATTATTAAAAAGAGGATTTAGTGGCTTAAAAAAGTAAACAAAAGCAGGGCCTATCATCCTGGTCTAAGTGGACAAATATATGTAGGTGTGAGGGTAACAGGCCAGGAGATGGAAAGGTACATTAAAATTTTCCTTACATAAAGAGGGAAATAAAAATGATTTGTCATTGAATAATTTGAAATATAAACTTTTTATTTAGTAAACTTATAAGCAACCACCACCAGGAAAACTTAAAAACTGGCTTTCTGCCTTGCTGAACACTATAGAAAAGCAAATGTGGAAAAATTCAGAATACTGGAAATAGCAAAAGTAAAAACTGTAAAATAGGATGACATAACCAAACTAATCAGCTATAACAGCAGGTTAAATCTCATTCAAAGTAGAGGCACTGAGGATTTTTACAGGAAACCTTCTGTAACCTTCAGGCTTTTGTTAATGCCGAACCTTAGGCCTGGCTTGTTTTCTCGTCCTATTTAAGGCTAAGGCCCCAGTTCCAGGTAGACCACCTCCAGGCAGTCCTCCTGGACTACCAGAGGTAGAATGAGCACTCCCCACACAGAACGCGGGGCAAGTGGGTGCAAAGCCGATGCTCCAGGTGGGAGAGGGCGTCCCCACCTCACTTTCTCACCCCAGGGTGAAGCGTGCGGGAACGGAGCGGGGCCTTGTCCCAGGTGCGGGGCACAAGGTGAAAACGCTGAAACCCTGCTGGACTGTAATGTGTATCCTTTTCTTCGTTGCCCGACTTTCCCTCGACATGGTGAGTATTCCCGAGCAGCAAGTTTCAAATCGGTTTGGTTTGCTGAGCCTCCCATACACCTGTCTGTCGTCTGGGCGCCGGGGTGGGTGTTCCCACTGCGGGGTCGGATCCACCCGTGACAGCTCGCCCCGCCCCCACCTTGCAGACTTTCAAAGTCTCATGGTGTCCACCGGGAGGCCGCGTCGGAAGAGCAGGAGGGGGAGAGGAATGAGGCTCCGGGCTCGGAGTCGGGAGCCCCTTCGGCAAATCAGAGGAGCTCCTCCCTGTTGCCAAAGATGTAGGGTTCAGGGAGGGTGTGGCCCCCACTAAATTTTTTGGAGACTGGGGGCCGAGCCCAAGAGACCTGGGGGTAACTGGAGACGAGCAGAGGAGTTCGAGGCTAACTGGCGGCGCCCCGTAGTGGGTGAAAGGGTCCCAAGTGCGGGCTGGAACGTAGCGACCAAAGGGTTAAAGCACTGTGCCCCGCCCCAGCTCGGGGATTGGTGGTCCCGGGGGGCGTGGCTGGAGGGCGGGCCGGCGTTTGCCGCAGCAGCGGGTGGGCGGGGCCTGGGCGGGGAGCGGGAGGGGCGCGGAGCCGATCCGGGCCCGCGGCGCGCGCCCCGCCGGGCGGGCTTCGGGCTGCACCAGCGAACCGGGCTGGTGGCGTCGGTTCCGAAGACCCCGCGCCGGACCTTGAAGCTGCGAGTAAGTGAGGCAGTCCAACCCGCGGCGCCCCTCCCGGCTCGGACCTATCACTGTGCCCTCTGCACCGCGAGACTGGTCCGGCTGCACCCGGAGCTGGGGAGGGGGCGCGTCCGGCTGCTGGGGTCCCCAGGGGGAGGGGAGTGGAGATGAGGCCGATGATGTCATGGATGCTTCATCTGGCCTGGGGAGCGGTGGAGGCCGGAGGGGGTGCGGCCCGGATTATGTCACCTCTTCCCTCTGCGCCCCGCCCCCCGGGGCCACACGCGTTGGTGAGGAGATGCAGGCGGGATTTCCCCCACCACAGAGACCCGGGGCTACCTACTCGGGACGGCCTGTGTTCGGGGCTGTATCTGTGTCGCTGTGGGCAGTGGGCTGTTGGTGAATGGCAAACACCTACACCCCTTAGCGCGGAGACTCGTGTGTGCGCGCGTGTGTGCTGGGGGGGCGGGGGGGCGCTGTCAGCCCCCACAATCTCGAACACGAGCTTAATCAGAACCAGGATCTAAGAGGGTGGGCCCCCTTGCCCCGTTGTCACCAAGGGAAGATGAATCTCCCCTCACACATCCCAAACAAGAAGTTCTGGAGACCTCTGCACCCCCAAAAGATTTACAGTGCCCCCAAGCTCTTTTTTCCCTTAGTTCTTCTTCCCAGAAGACCTTCCTGATTTTCCCGTCCGGATTCATTGCTTCTTTGCATTGCTCATCACTAGCAGTCCTACAATTTTCCCTGCATCTCTTCAATGCTAGAGCCCAGAGACCCCCAGGACTTTGCCATCTGTGGCCCCCCCCCGGGCACCCACAGGCAGCGCCTGGGAAGCCTCAGAGTGAAATCTGCCTGCAGTAGCCTGAGCCAAGTGCTCCAAGACCCCTTCATTGCCATGGACAATCAGGGATGCTGCCCTAGGAGCCAGCATTTGGATTGGGCCTTGAAGGATGCAAGATGGTTAGTTACAGAGATCTGGGAAGAGCTAGTGTGTGGAGTGGAGGGGGACTCAGGTCAGGGGACATAGAATTGGCAGTGGGAGAGGCCTCAGAGGCCCTGCTGCAAGCTCTGCTCTGGTTCTGGGGCTAAGAGGAATGCCAGGCATTTTACCCATAATACACATAGTTCTTAAGATTCCTGTAAGGTACGGGTTAGAACCTGAGATGAAATAACCTGCCTGCAGTTCCACTCCTAATTTATACTTGGCTCCGCTGCCTCCAGAACTCAGTCTAGTCTTCTGTGCTTGGTGCTGCTCATGGAAGAATTTGGGCAGAGAAGGGACAAGATCAGCTTTGCCCTTTAGAAAGAGTCCCCTGGCAGTTGTGTGGGGGAGGGAGTGTAGGGGAAGAAAGGCCAGTGAGGAGCTCCCAGAAAGGGTGCTGGCAGGAGGAGCTGCTGAGACTTTTAGGAGGTGAATGGACAGGGCTTGGGACCTCTGAGACTCCAAGAAAAGGTGGAGTGTTCCTGGCTTTGGAAGGGACACAGTTAGGGAGAGGCTAGGTGGACACTGTAGGTTGGAGGGACCTGCCCATGTAACCCACAGGTAGAGTTTATTTGGTCTCTTTGTAATTGCTAATACTGTAAGTAATGTCCTGGGCCCTGAGGGTTTATGAGACAGAGATAGAGGTAGAGTCAGGCAACAGGCTGTCTGTCATTCAGGTTGCTGAGCTGATGCCATGAGGCTGCCATTATAGACCACACTCAGCTACCAGGGCCAGTTCAGGACTCTGACCCATAGATGAAGCTCAGCTCATTCTGCCTATCAGAAACATATGCCCCTCCTTGTCCTGCTAACTCCCTGCTGGGGTTTTAAGGAAACAAACCTGGAATAGGCAAGAGGTAAGGAACACTTGCATGGGGTTAACCATGACAGATTAGAATTATAGCAAGAAGCTTTTTGGGGATTGAGGCTTGAGGTAGAGCTGCTTTGAGTTGGCAGTAAAGGATTCCCAGGTAAAGCACAAATATAAGAGGCTTAGGAGATAGTCTTGGGACCTCATTTCCATATAGGACTCTGGGTATCTGAGCCTGGATGGGGACCACACACACTCTAGGGAAACAGTGGGGCAGAGTTGCATATGATCATCCCTAACATATGGTCAGAGTCTTCTTTCCTGAATCTCAGAGAAGGTACTATTGCTTGTATTGCATCTTATAGTTTACAAAGCACCTTCCCAAATATTATTATGCCCTGTCACTCTCATGATCGACTCGATCACTTCTGAGGTTTGCTCATGCCCATACCCAGGCCCTCGGGCACAGCCCCTTTGCTTAGATCTCAGCCTCACTATTGGTGCCTTCCTTCAGCATGTCAACACACTCAGGTTTCTGCCATGTTTAATTTTAAATTATAAAAAAGCCTTTGGATCCCAAACCACTTAAATGACTGTCTTCTCTGGCTTTCTTTTAGCACAGAACTCCCATCTTTCCCTCCATACCCCTCAACTATCGCCTGACTTTGCCTTGCACCCCCTTTCTGAACCATTCCCTCATAGACACCAGCGATGTTTCCATCTGCCAAATCCAAGGCACATTCTCCGATCCCAATTCTACCCAGACCCTTTTTAATACCAGAATTTCACCCACATTCTTGAAGGTCCCATCTTGGTCTGTGGGGCCTGCCTCTTCCTGGCCTTCTTCCAGGTCCTACACTGCCTCCCAGACTTCTGGGGCTCCCACTACCTTAGCTAGTTGCTTGGCTCCACCCACACTACTCTTGAATGCTGATGACTCCAATCTCTCTATCTGGTATCTGAGACTTATCTTTCTCTGGTCTTTCCCAAAGCTCCTGTGTTCCCCAGACATTCTCCTCCCCTCCTTGTGTTAAATGTGTCACACCCACCCGTTGCCCCCGCCCAGATCCTCCCTTGCCTCCATCCCCTGAATCCCATCTGTATGGAGTTTTGTCAGTTCTTCCAAATCCTGTCCAGACCTTCCCACTGGTTCCAAGACCCAGTCACTTAGCCTTCACCCTCCCAGCCCTCAGCTGCTCCCTATACTTCACTAGAGATGGTAAAAAAAGGGCATCATGATTAGGATGGGAGGGGGATTTATGGGCTGAGGGGTAGCCAGGTTGGTGTATGCTGGGAGTAGAGGCAAAGTAGGGACTAGCCTGAGGTGAGAGAGGCAGGCACTTAGGACACCAAAGTAAAAGGTCGTCACTCTCTGGGTCTGCCCTTGCTGATCCTGCACTTCTGTTACACTCTCTGGGACAGATTGGCCACAGAAGGTAGGTGGTAAAGTGCTGTTCTTCACACCTAGGGAGCAGCTGCTGAGCGAATGGAATTTTACAAAGGCAGTGTGGACTAGTGTGGTGGTGAACTTCTAACCATGTAGGGCTCTAATCCCAGGTGTGGTGGCTAAGAAGACTCCTGAAGGGCAATAGTTTTGTCTCGCTCCCCTGGTCTGGATGGACACAACATTAGAATGGGGCATCTGGGTAGAAAGAAGTAAAAGATAGTCTGAGGAGTGCTCACGGGGCTGTGGGGTGCCACTTGGACCTCTTCACCTGGGTAGAGGAAGACCCCCAGCCTGGTTTTTGACAGGAGTAGGAGGTAAGGGCCTGAAGAGTGCGCCTGCCATCTCTGGCACAGTATCTGAGCATCTACGCCAGAGGTAGGCACCGCCCGCGGCCCTTGCCAAGCTGGATTACTCGGATCTCTGGGGCAGGTGTTCCCAGGTGCAGATTTGAGACAAAGGAACCAGGAAGCAGGGCCTCCTTGGTCACAGGTAACCCGAGGCCCTGCTCGCCCGCTGGTCCTGTGGGCTGGCCTTAAGGGGTAGGGGTGCACGCCCACTAAGGGGCGCCAAGGACTTCATGCTGCACTGAGAAGGGTCAAGGTCCACAGGGAGCGGAAGAGGGGAGTAATCCAAGAAGTCTTCCCGGAGGCCGTGAATTCTCAGCGTTGGGTGGGAGGTTGGTAGGGTTCGGCTCGCGCAGAATCTTATCCGGGAGCCGCTGGGTGCGCAGGCCCCGCCCATCCCCGCCCACCTGTGGGAAACGCAGGGCTCGAGGGAGGCTCCGCGGGCGCCGGCTGCTAGCGGCGTTGAGTCCTCAGCAGGCTTGAGGACCTCTGCCGAGATACTGGAGGCAGGGAGGGGGCCCTTCGTGCCAAGGACCCGTGCGGCCCACTTGGGAAGACATCCAGAAGGGCTTCTTGGCCATGCGCAGCAGCCGCGGTCCCCGCGGCCCACTGGGGACCGAAGCGTGCCCGTGGTGGCCCTAAGGTTCACTGCAAAGGCAGCTCCTGCCCCTGCCCCTCAAGACCCTCACAGTTCGCTGCTCCCCACCCTTCCCCGGCGAGCGCCTGGCACGTGGCAGCTTCGCGAGGTAGGTGCTTCATTTCTCCCATTTCACAGAGAAAACTACATTCCGAGATGGCTCTGTCGGCCCTTCCAAAGTCGCGAAGCTGGTTCGGACCGAGCCTCGACTATGAGAGTGAGGCACACGGCCCCTGCAGACCGGGCCTTGGAGGGTCCCAGGCTTGAGGACCTGTCGATCCCCCACCCCTCGGAAAGGCAAGGAGAGCAGCGTGCGCTGGTAGTGAGTCTCCCTAGCTTAGGGCGCTGGGAAGGACCCCACCCGCAATTTCTGGATAGGGTTGGTTCCTCTACCTCCTTTAACTTCTGAAGCCCCCTCTTGGATTCAGATGCTGCCGCCCCCTTCCAACTCCATCTCCCTCCCCAGGAGGTTGGGATGCAGGGGCTCAGACCCAGGGTAAAGAATCTGTGTTCTGGAGGATGCGCTGAGGAATTGAGGGGGCCACCGAACATGGGAGACTCATGGGGGAGGTGGGGTTGAGGAGCGGAATACAGGGTTGAGCAAAGCTGGGAGGGTATGATGTGCATGGTGTCCTGGGCTTGGGCTTTGTCAGGTGGGCAGCAGGCAGCCTCCTTACCCAGTTAACACTTTTACCCTAGCCCCATTTCTTCCCTTTGGGTGTCTGGGAATTCCTGTGTCTGTTGTAGGGACACAGACCGTGAGAGGTAGGGTGCAGGTGGTGCTGGGGCTGACTTGCCTGGTGTGGTGTGGTGGGCATGGAGGTGGGTCTGACTGGGCTGATCTCTGCTTTCCCACCTATGCCCACAGTGACCCCCTGGCTTAGTCATGGCGAAGCTGGAGACACTGCCTGTGCGTGCTGACTCGGGGCGGGATCCCCTCCTGGCCTTTGCCCCAAGGCCCTCTGAGCTCGGACCCCCTGACCCTCGCCTGGCCATGGGCAGTGTGGGCAGTGGGGTGACCCATGCCCAGGAGTTCGCTATGAAGAGCGTGGGCACCCGCACAGGGGGTGGGGGCAGCCAGGGCAGTTTTCCCGGCCCCCGAGGTGGTGGCAGTGGGGCTAGCAGGGAGAGGCCAGGCCGCTACCCCTCTGAGGACAAAGCTCTTGCCAACTCCCTCTACCTCAATGGCGAGCTGCGGGGCAGTGACCACACGGATGTCTGTGGCAACGTGGTGGGCAGCAGTGGTGGCAGCAGCAGCAGCGGCAGCAGTGACAAGGCCCCGCCGCAGTATCGTGAGCCCAGTCATCCACCTAAGCTCCTGGCCACCTCTGGCAAGCTAGACCAGGTCAGTCCCCAGAGCTTTTTTCTTTCTTTCTTTCTTTCTTTTTTTCCCCCAGAGCCTTTTTCTGGGGGTGGGAGATAGCCCAGAGAGGAGGGTGAAGTGGGCCTTCTTGGAATTTGGGTTGTAGGTACCAGGATGGAGGTTGGGTTTGAAGAGTGGGACCAAGTCCAGCTGGTGGGGCCAAGTCCAGCTGGTGGGTCCAGGGCAAAGGCTTGGCTTGGCTGGGTCATGAGGTAGAGACCCTACCCTGAGTGACTCCTGGGATAGAGATCAATGGGGGTGAGAGGTGGGGCTAAAAAGTCTTGGCCAAAGGGAAGAGGCTGGGGTCCAGGCTAAGGCTCCACCCTGATATCCATTTCCCCTTCCTTGCTTTTACACAGTGCTCAGAGCCTCTAGTTCGTCCTTCAGCCTTCAAGCCTGTTGTACCCAAGAACTTCCACTCCATGCAGAACTTGTGTCCCCCACAGACCAGCGGGACCCCTGAGGGACGACAGGGACCTGGTGGCCTCAAGGGCGGACTGGACAAGTCTCGGACCATGACCCCAGCGGGTGGGGGTGGGGGCGGCCTCTCAGACTCTGGCCGGAACTCGCTCACAAGCCTGCCCACCTACAGCTCTAGCTATAGCCAGCACCTGGCGCCCCTCAGTGCCTCCACCAGCCACATCAACCGCATTGGCACTGTCAGCTATGGTAGTGGCAGTGGCAGTGGCAGCAGTGGTGGTGGGTCGGGCTACCAGGACCTGGCAACCTCTGACAGTGGTCGGGCCTCCAGTAAGAGCGGGTCCTCGTCATCCATGGGGCGGTCTGGCCACCTGGGATCGGGAGAGGGCGGAGGTGGGGGCCTGCCTTTTGCAGCCTGCTCACCGCCCTCGCCCAGTGCTCTGATCCAGGATCTAGAGGAGCGGCTGTGGGAGAAGGAGCAGGAGGTGGCAGCTCTGCGTCGGAGCCTGGAGCAGAGCGAGGTGGCGGTGGCCCAGGTGCTGGAGGAGCGGCAGAAGGCCTGGGAGCGTGAGCTGGCTGAGCTGCGGCAGGGCTGCAGTGGGAAGCTGCAGCAGGTGGCCCGCCGTGCCCAGCGTGCCCAGCAGGGCCTGCAGCTGCAAGTGCTGCGGCTGCAGCAGGACAAGAAGCAGCTGCAGGAGGAGGCCGCCCGGCTGATGAGACAGCGGGAAGAGCTTGAGGACAAGGTGGCGGCCTGCCAGAAGGAGCAGGCCGACTTTCTGCCCCGGATGGAGGAAACGAAGTGGGAGGTACAGGTTGGAGGCTTGGGCCTTCTCCCTGTCTCCTCTCCCTTCTGTCCCCCTAGAGAAATCCAAAGCCCTAGGCCACCAAGATCACAGGGGAGTGAAAGTTGTTGGGGAGGGGGCGGGGCACAAGATTGATTAGGAGTGTCAGTGAGGACTAGAGCTGCCCCTGGGCTAGGTAGGGTTGGCCATATATGTCCTGAGTCTGAGGGGGGGCCTTGCGTCACTTCTCAGTCCGATGCCCTGGAGAAGCTCGGTACCTCTGGAGCTGGATATGGGGGCCGGGGTTGGGTGAGCAGAGCTCTGCCTTCACCCTGGCTTCTCCCATCTGCCCCTGCCCAGGTATGCCAGAAGGCTGGGGAGATTTCCCTCCTGAAGCAGCAGCTGAAGGACTCGCAGGCCGATGTGTCCCAGAAGCTGAGTGAGATTGTGGGGCTGCGCTCCCAGCTGCGGGAGGGCCGGGCCTCGCTGCGGGAGAAAGAGGAGCAGCTGCTTAGCCTAAGGGACTCCTTCAGCAGCAAGCAGGCCAGCCTGGAGCTGGCTGAGGGCGAGTTGCCCACTCCCTGCCTCAAGCCGGCACTGACCCCTGTGGACCCCACCGAGCCCCAGGATGCTCTGGCCACTTGCGAGAGCGACGAGGCCAAGATGCGCCGGCAGGCTGGGGTGGCTGCTGCGGCCTCCTTGGTCTCCTTGGATGGGGAGGTGGATGCTGGCGGGGACAGCGGGACCAGGGCCCTGCGGCGGGAGGTGGGGCGGCTGCAGGCTGAGCTGGCCGCAGAGCGGCGAGCTCGGGAGCGCCAGGGGGCTAGCTTCGCAGAAGAGCGCCGCGTGTGGCTAGAGGAGAAGGAGAAGGTCATCGAGTACCAAAAGCAGCTGCAGCTGAGCTATGTGGAGATGTACCAGCGCAACCAGCAGCTGGAGCGGCGGCTGCGGGAGCGTGGGTCCGTGGGGGGTGCCAGCACCCCCACCCCCCAACATGGCGAGGAGAAGAAAGCCTGGACCCCCTCCCGCCTTGAGCGCATTGAGTCCACAGAAATCTGAGCCCTGACCTGGGCATTCGGACTTTTGACAAATGCCGTGTCAAAGGCCAGAGTCCCCAGTATTCCCTCCCACCATCTCTCTTCCCCACCATTTCCATATCCCCAGACCAAAGAGGTTCTCAAAGCAGCTGTGACCAGGTCCCTACCCTCCCTGCAATGAGTGCCCCCCTAGCTCTTTCTCTGCTCCTCCTGGTGGCCCACTCCGACCTTCCCAAGAGGGAATGGAGAGGGCAGAGCGAATGGGGACTAGGGGCCCAGGTTCCCTTTGTTGGCACTCCCTTGTTGGAGATGGAGGCAGCAGGCCCGCAGCGCCATGAGGTGCCCCAGCCCCTCAATGAGTCTGGGCTGTTACTGTTGGCCCAGTGATGCTGTGTCCAGTGATGCTCTCTGTGCTCACCTCCTAGGCCATGTAGCTTGAGGAGGCCTGCGTGGGGTCTGCTGAAACCGATAGACCTTGGGCTCCTGGCCCCTCTCCTTCCTGCATTATTCTCCCTCTTTGGGAAGATTGGCAGGACAAGTGGGAGCAGATGGCCTGCCTGTGGTTGAGAGGGCTACCTGCCCAGCCCCTCCCCTGCAAGGTCTCTTAGGCTCAGGCCTCAGAGCCTGGCTTGGTCCTGAGTGTGTGTCCATATGTGCGTGTTGGGGAAAGGAGGGGCTGGAGGCTCAGTGCCCAGGAAAGATTTCCCCCCCTGTTTCTGGGAGGGTTCCCTTGGAGGCTTCCAAGCTCCCACCCCCTCACATACAAACACCCTCTTTTCTGGCCAGGATCCAAGGGCAGTAGCCTCTTCTGCCTGGCTGACCCCACACCCAGGGCTATTACCTGGTTCTAACTACAGCTATTAAGTGCTACCTGCCTCTCAGGCACTCCCCTCACCCAGTTCCTGAGGTCATGAGTGTCTGTGACGTCTCCCCCACGATGCTCCCCCAACCTCCTGCTTTCAGCTCATTGTCCCAGGCCACCTCTTCCCCCAAACCTTACCTTTACTTCCAGTAGAAAATTCTGCTTGTTATTTGGTGCACTGCCCACTTCCAAGCTCCACTGGACCCAAGCCTGAGCCTGAGGCCCTTGTTTTGTGGGGTAGAGGGTGGGGAATTTGTGATTGCCCTTGAAGAACAAGGCTAACCTGAGAGGAACACTGACTCTTGGGTTCCCAGAGCCTGAAGGTAACCTACTGTTTGCCCAGCGTAGGCTTGGCATGGTCATCAGTAGGGGTTGGGACAGCCAATGTGACATCCTCCTCTGGGCCCTCTCAGAGTCCATCTCCCCAAGATAGGAAGGGAAAGGCAAATTTCTAATTCACCAGCAATAAAAATTGGAGGAGGCTTGGCCCTTAGTCCTCATATTTCTCTCTTTTTTCACTCTCTTACTCCCACCTCCAAGACTAGGATTGGGGGTAGGGTGGAGAGAGCTGGCAACTACTGTGAGCAAGTCCCCTAACCCCTGACCAGCCTCCTCCCATGACTGGTGACTGTTTAACAAGCTGTGCGTCTCCCATGAAAACAAGTGCTCCTCTGTGTGGCCTCTATCTCTTTGCACAGCCCCTTCCGGTGGCTCTCACCAGATCTCTGAACTGGGTTGGGGGGCCATCCTGGCAATCACTGCCCATTCCACTCACCCCTCAGTGCGCCTGCCCCAGAACCTGGGCCTGGGCCAGAGGGGCAGTGGGAAGAGAAGGCATTAGTAGGAAAAAATTAAAAAACAAAAAAAGAAAGAAAGAAGGATTCAGCTTTGGGACTTCCAACCATGAAAGAAATTATATATAAATATATATAAATATATATATCTACCATACGTGATGGAAAGACTTTGTTTTCTTTTCCCAAAGAAATAAAATTGAGAAAACTTCTTGAGTGGCATTCTTTGGCCCATTTGTGTCTTTGCAGGTGAGGGGTGTGTGGAGGGCAAAGCTGGCGTAAACAGATTTCCCAGAGGAGGCATGAGACTGGAGTGCTCATTGGGCCATGTCAGGAGATTGGCTCAAAGCCCAAGCGCCCCCATGTTGCCCAGAAGAAGTCCTGGTTCCACATTTCTGCCTTCTCTTCTGAATGTTGCCCAAAGTGTTTCAAATTGGTTCCAACTCAGAATCTGGATGCCAGGCTGCTGGCCAGAAGGCAGGTGGTGCAGGACAGCTAGATGCAGCCTGCAGTGGCCTGAGCCACCTTACAGCAATGGGCTGACATTTGTGGAAGAATACATAGTAATGAAGGCTGAGAACTGGTTTGTAATTAGTGGTGAGGCCAAAAAGGCAGAAGGGACCCAAGTGTGCTGCAAGCCGGGGGCCATCCTTTGCAGATAATTGCTGTCCTTTATGATAATTTCTTCTGTTATCCTTACAAAGCCCCCAATCAAGATTGTATTCTGCTACAAGTAACACATCCTGATTTACAGGACTTTAGAGAGTGGTGTATTTTTTCTCACCTGACAAGTCTGGTAGGCATCCTAGGTGTCATAGGTGTTGGTTCATCAAGGACCTAGACTGTTTATCCTTCTCCTTTCCCATTCTTAGCCTGTTGTTCCCCCTATGCCACAAGGTAGCTTCCACAGCTCCATGAAGACATTGAAGCAGCACCCCTTTATCATGAAAACTTTCCCAGAACCCTACCAGCACAATTCCCTTTACACTTTTTATTTTTTTTTTTTTGTCAGAACTGAGTCATATGTTCTTCCCACCTCAATGGAGGCTAGGACATTGAATATTTGGCAAAGAAAAACAGGATTTCCATGGCTGCGTAGGAGCAATGTGGTTCAACCCCTGGGGATGGGCCCTCTGCTCTAGGTTCTGAAGGCAAAGACAGTCATAATCAACAACTAACTCTGTGCCCTGGGCTGCCACGAGTGACAGAGCCCTCTCTGAATAGTGGTGTCAGTGGCCTGGGGCCCCCAATGTTCACACCCAGGCAAACAGTGCCCTCTGCAGAGCTCAGGAGTTGACCCCTCTCCCTTTACAGTGAAGTATCCTGCCAACATTGATTTTGTCCCCCAGACAAAATAGTGCCGAAGATAGAGTACCGATTCTCAGGTCTCCTGATAGCCTTAATGAGTGAACCAGAAGCCAAGGCACTGACAAGGTCTGATGGCCTTGACCTTGTGCCCCCAGGAAAGGCGGTCTGAAGCTAGGCCCTCTTGAAAAATCTCAGTGGAGACTGTCCCTTGCCTAGATTTGCCCATGTTGACTCAGGTGTGAGCTCCCCTACCTAGGGAGGTGAAGGATCACCCTGGCTTATTCAGCAGCGTCGGCTGCCTCAGGCTCCAGCTCCTCACATCCATTTTTCCTACCTTGCTAGTCTATTCATCACTAAGTAGTCTCTTGGCTGCACTTAATGATTACATCTCTATTTTTATTATTTAAATTTAAAGGTTTTATTTATTCACTTTTAGAGAGAGGGGGAAGGAAGAAAGAGAGGGAGAGAAACATCGATCTGTTGCCTCTCGTTAGCTCCCAACTGGGGACCTGGCCCACAACCCAGACATCTGCCCTGACTGGGACTTGAACCGGCAACCTTTTGGTTCCATTCGCAGGCCGGTGCTCAGTCCACTGAGCCACATCAGCCAGGGCACATCTCTATTTTAAACTGTTGATTACCTTTATTATACAGTTGAGAAACTAGGCTTAGAAAGTTTGTGACTTCTCAAGACCATGAAAACCTGAACGGTATTTGGGATTCCAACTTCCGCCTTGGCTACTACTTCCAGAGCGGTTCATCCGTGGCGGTGTTTTCCCTTCGCAGGTCCTATATTCCCCCTGATTCCTCAACGTTGTTTCCCCGGGGAAAACAACGTTGAAAAACGCTGATAGTCTTTTGAGCCTCAACCGCACCCGTCATTCGTTCAGCAGCCGGAAGTAGCCGGCTGTTGGCCGGAAGCGGGGCTGTGGTCCTCGGAATATGACTGGGATTGTGTTGGTGTGATAGTGTGCGAGGTTGGTGGGAGGTGGGGGGTCTGTCCTTGCGGTACCCGCGCTGGTCGGACTCAGGTGAGTGTCAGTAGCCGAGGAGGACGTGGCGCCGGCCGCTCCGTCCCGAAGTGGGCGGTGGCCTACACCTCCTGGCCCGTCCAGGGCCCGCGCGCGTCGGAGTCCGGCTCTGTGCTTTCTGGACTGGCTGGTGGGCGCCTCTGGCAGGCTGGGATCTAGGGAAACCTCGGCTACCCCACTCCAGAGTTCGGTGGCCTTGAGCGAGGGGCTTGAGACTTGATTTTTTCAGCTGTGAGACAGCTGTCCTGAGAATGTAATGAGATGCACCTCTTATCGCGCTTTAGGGTGCATGTGAATCACCTAGGGGTCTTGTGGATTCCGATCCTGTAGGTCTGGGGAAGGGCCTGAGATTCTTCGTTTTCTAACCCGTTTTCTAACCAGCTTCCAGGTGAGGGTAATGCCGCTGTTCTTCAGGCCACAATTTGAGCAGCAAGGCCCTACAGTATTTTGCTTAGTACCTGGGATGGGGTGAGTCTTAAGTAAATATTAACACGATTTTTTTAAAAAAACACTTTCAAAAGCCTAAGGGTGGTGTGGAGGTCCCCCTCCTTTTTTTTTTTTTTTTTTTTTTTTTTTAACCTCCAGGAATAAGACGAGTAATTCTCTTTTCTCTTTATGTGCAAATCATGACACAGCTCTTCTGTCCTGACTCCGGATGCTTTGGCCCCTCTTTATATCAGTTAGGTTAATTGACCTCCTGGGATAATACTCCATTGCACACTCACTGTAGATAGTTGGACAATGCTTGATTCTGTGGAGCTGGTAGCCAGGTGCTTTAACACCAAATGGCTCATGTTTTGTGCTTCAGTAATTTGTTGGTGGAGTAATCCAACTTCACGTTTTCTGCACTTGGACACACTTTGAGTAGTTAGAACAGCTAGCTGCCTTTCCAGAACTGCATTCTTCAACCCACTGCTCTGAATGGTTTTGGGAAAGCTCTGGGATAAATTGATTACCACCTGATAGACCAAAATAGAACCTGAAGACTCAGTGCCATATAGTACAACTGAGAGAGTGAGACTTTTGACAATTTATGCAGGTCTAATTTGTCAGTTTGGTTTCCTTCCCCATTCATTGGTTTATTTTTTTGTTCCCCAACAAGGCCTTGTCATTCACCATGCAAATAAGTCAGGCATCTTTGATATCAAAGAATTTTGAAGTGCCTCCTTGTCTGAAGTACTGTATTGTGAGGCATTGCAAATCTAGGGAAATGGCCTTAAATCCAGGTATTTTATGGAATTAACAGTGATAGGTATTTGAGCCGTTTATTTGGGAATTTTTCCACATAACTGTGGGTACATATACCTGCCTGGATTTTGTTAGTCCTCTAATAGTCCCATTTAGGTGGGCTAAGAAAACATGAGTCTTTGCTCTTGGTTGTAAGAGATTTTCTAACGACCAAGTCTTATCAGACCCTTTAAGAGCACTTGTTCTAACAGAATCATCTGTGGCCTTATCAGACTATCTGTCAGGCCCTTTTTGCCATTTTGATAATGGAAAAGCAGAGTCTTAGAATGGGAGAAGAGGACTACGAAAGCTAAAGAAAATTTTCCCAGATGATTGTAATGTGCAGTTATCCCTCCATACAGGTGGAAACTAGAACAAAGTAGAGGGGATGGGATGCCAGACTTGATTTTGGTTTGATTTAACTGTGTGGGCAATACTTTCTTCTACCTAAACACCTTTATGCTTCATATGCTTTCCCTTCACAGTAGTTGTAGACACTCCTCTTGTAGGTGGTGCTCCTGCATGGGAATAAATACAGAAGATTTGAGCCGTTAGCATCTGCATTAACATTGAAGGGTTCATACTGTCAGTCTCTAAACCGTCACCATAGGCTATAAAGCTTTGTAGACTCTTGTCAGGAGACTCCAGCACCTAGAGAAAATTCGTTTTTTTGTTCGTTTGTTTTTGGGTTTTTAAAAAATTCTTAAGGTTGCCAAATAAATTATTTGCTAAGATAAAAATGGGTTTTGAAGTATTCACTTATTTGTGGTAATTTTGTCAGGACATGAGAGGGTTAAAACTTTCTAGCAGAAAGATTAGAAATCAGAATTAAGGGATGAGATCTGGTAACTGGTAAATTGAATATGCTGAGGGTGTTACATACTTAATCCACAGTTAACATAGCCGCCTTCCTCCATCTGGCTTTTCTCTAATTTTGGGACATAGGTTAGGAAGCTATTCTCTCTTGCTCAGACCTGTGGCTGGCAGGTAGAAAGGTAAGATTCCTCACTTCTATGAAATCACATGATTCAGCATGGTTTGGGCAGTGCCTTTCAGAAGAGCCAAGCTCCAGGGGTCTGTTCCACTCTGGCTCATAAGGATCCCTAAAGAGGAGATGGGGAGCAGGGTATACTTGGGGCACTTAAACTAGGAAAGGGGTACCCTGGCTGGTGTGGCTTAGTGGATTGAGTGCCAAAAGGTCACTGGTTTGATTCCTGGTCAGGGTGCATGCCTGGGTTGTGGGCCAGGTTCCAGGTTGGTGGCATGCGAGAGCCTATTGATCTCCATATCTCTGGCACATCAATGTATCTCTCCCTCTCTTCCCCCCACCCCCCAAAATAAATTAAAAAATAAAATAAAACTGGAGAGGGCTTTGTGAAATGATGCCACATATCTTTGAACCTTTATAGAAGGCATCAGGAGTTACTGGGCATCTCAGTTGTTCTCAGCTTTCTTATGGATTCTCTGACAGTCCTTCAGTAAGGAGAAACTGTCTCTCAGCTGTGTTCTCTACCTGGACAACACATTTTTACCTCCTTTTCATCCTGCTCTTTGCTTTGCTGGTTGTGCATCTTGTGTTTCTTTCCTTCTGCAGCTTCTGAAGTGGTGGTATTTCATGATTTGGTGTGTATTTAAACTCTAAAAGTTCCATGATGAAAAAGTAAGTAGCTACTGTTTGCTATTTGTAGTTTGGCTCTGCATGATTCTAAAATTATTTTTGTCATCATTTCTACCCATTCTGGGGGTATCCATAAAGAAGTTCTGATACAGTAGGAAGTGCTTGTACTCAGTGTAGCTCTTCAACATTTTCCTTAAATGTTAAGGCTACTTTCTTCACTGATTGTCTCTTAAAGAATATCTGAATTTCCTGTTAGCACATACATTTAGTAAATTTAATTTTTGTCAAAAGTATACATGAATATGGTTTGCGCAGTTAAACAGTTTGGTAGAGTTTATAACGCTGAATATTAATTTCCATTTTTTTTTCTTTATTTTTGTTACCTAGAAACATTTTTCAACTATTTGTCTGTTTCTTTCGGCATTTGTGGGTATATTTCTGAATAACATATTTGTGCTGCTATTTTTTTGATTTCTAAGAATTATCTATATCAATATCTATAAAACTCTTTTGACCTCCTTATTGTGGACTTTGAGAATCTAGGTCTCTTGTAGCACTACTCCTCTTCCCCTACCAGTCTTCACCTCCTTTCATTCTCCTAATTTAGTATGCTAACAATTTTTAGTTAGGTTAATATTCAAGGTTTATATTAATAAGATAATGTCTTGTACAACTTATTTTTCTGGAGTTAACAATTTTTGTTAATGTTGTTATTGACTTGGTTTTCTGTCTACCTTACCCCAAATTATCCATTAGAAGTGTAAATCTACTTTCCTAGGTAATAACCATCTACAGCACAGACTGGTTACTCTTTTTTTCCTTTTCTTTCTATCCATTTAGTTATTTATTGGATGCTCTTGGACCCCTTGGAGGGCTCCTAGGAGCAGTGGAACAGACTCAGCCTGTGTGGGCCCATAGAAGTCCCCTTTAAAAAAAATTATTGATTGATTTTTAAAGAGAGATAGGGAGGGGGAAGAGAGAAAGAATCATTGATATGTTGTTCCACCTATTTATGCACTCACTGGTTGACCCCTACATGTGCCCTGAACAGGGAAATATCAAACTCACAACCCGGGTGCATTGGGATGATGCTGCAACCAACTGAGCTTCTTGGTCAGGGCTGAACTGGTTACTCATGTCTACTCACAGCTGTAGTTCTGGGATCCTCCATCATCGTCCTGGGGTTTCCCTTTGCTTCTCTTGTATGTTGAGTCCTAAATTCTGGATCCCATTTCTCTCTTCCCAACTTTCAGGTTTTCAAATGTGATAGATCTCTTTACCTTGATACTGGGGCACCCACTCCTTTATGTAGATTTCCCTCTTTGAAGTTTTTTTTTTTTTTTTTTTTGTAAGTTTATAAACTAACCATAGTGACAGGATCCCAGACTATTAGAGGTGAATGGGGCTTTTGACTTCATTAGGTTCTAACCCTCTAGCTCCCTGGCACCCTATAGATTGTTCACTGCCTTTCCCACTTTCCTGTCTGGAATCTGACTCCCCTTCTTGTCTGTCCACTATACCAGCAATGTTAGTTTTGGAATGAATCTGATGATCCTTAATGTCAAACCCCACTGTGTGCCTTGGCTGTGTAACCTTTATCAAGTTTCTTAATCTGGTGAAGTCTTCTTTTCCTCATCAACAAATAAAACCTACCTTACAGAAATGTTGTAAGGATTGGAACTAATACAGATAAAATAGCTCATAGAAGGCTTGGTACCCAGGAAACCCTAAGACAATTGTAGCTCTTATTATTTCCATTTAAGAACTTAGCCTGCCTTTATTTATTTTTTTTTTTTTTAAGATTTTATTTAGTATTTTTAGAGAAGGGGGAAGGGAGAGAGGGAGAGAGACATCAATGTATGGTTGCCTTTCACCTGCATCCAGCTGGGGGACCTGGCTGGAGACCTGGCTTGCAACCTGGTTATGTGCCCTGGCTGGGAATTGAACCAGTGACCTTTAGGCACTCAGGCCGGCACCTTATCCACTGTGCCACCAGCCAGGTCTAGCGAGCATTTTTACAAATGAAAAGGAGCCACATTAATTTAAAATATTTTTTTAAAGATTTTATTTTATTTTTAATAATAAAGAGGGGAAGAGAGAGAGGCAGAGAGGGAGGGAGACATCAATGTATGGTTACTTTTCACCTGCCTCCAGCCACAGACCTGACTGGAGACCTGGCTTGCAACCTAGTTATGTTGCCCTGGCTGGGAATCGAACCTGCGACCTTTGGGTTCACAGGCCGGCACCTTATCCACTGTGCTACCAGCCAGGGCTTAAGGAGCTACATTCATTTAAAATATGGGATCTACATCAGTCTGACATGGATTTTCTGGGAAATGATTCTTGTTAATTTTAAGACCATGCATAATAAAAGTAGTAAGTATTGTTAGGTAGTATTAATTGAAGTTTATTTATTTTTAAAAGATTTTATTTATTATTTCCAGAGAGGGAGGAAGGGAGAGAAACATCAATACATAGTTGCCCCCCACCTGCTTCCAGCCACGGACTTGGCTGGAGACCTGGTCTGCAACCTGGTCCACAACCTGGTCATGTGTCCTGGCTGGGGAATTGAACCAGCGACCCCCGGGTTTGCAGGCTGGCACCCTATCTATCCACTGTGCCACCGGCCAGAACTAATTGAAGTAATTTAAATGCACTATTAAAATTATGTAATTTATAATTTATAAAGGTATTTGTTAATTTACATACTCTTTTGTATTAATATTTTGAACCACAATAAAAAGGGGAAAAAGTTAATTATTAAAGATATAACAGTCTCCCCAACAAAGAAGTTATATAGCTGCCTTCTTTTTATGAGTGTGTTTTAGGTGATGGCACTCATTTGTGTTCTGTTTGTTCCACTGATATTTGTACGTAGTTTGTCATGTGTTAATGCCTGCTACCCACTTATTTTGTGCTTGGGGTTTTTGGATTTAGTATTTTTTTGTTTAGCTAGTACAGCTATTTTTGTAAAAAAACATGTTTTTGTCTTTTTTTTATAAGTGATTTCTTGAGATCTAGTTCCCGAGATGAGATGAACAACTACAGATTTGAAGAGTTGATGGCTTTAGTTGCACATTGTGTTAGACTAAATCTATATTCCAGGGTCCAAAACCGGTCTTCTTAAAAGCTCTCGGCTGTCAACTGGGGAATCCCGTTATTTGCTCACTCTCGTTTCCACCATGCCTGTGCTGCAGTATTAGTTGAGATTCATAGTGACTATTTTGAGGCATAACTCTTCGATCATCTAAGTATTAAAAGATAAAATTTATTATTTTCCTGGTATTTTCTAATTTTTAAAAAGCTGGCCACCTGCATTTATAGGAATAAACAAATGGCTTATAATAAACTTTCCATAAAGGTTGAGATATCAAATATTTTATTCTTTACAGACCATATATTTTCTGCCACTATTGCTTAGTTTTTCTCCTCTAGCAAGAAAGCAGCTAGAAACAAGTATAATGAATGGCCTGGCTATGTTCAGATGATACTTCACTTACAAAAACAGGTGGAGGGCTAGATTTGGGCCACAGTTTGCTGGTTTGTGGCATCTGGACCCACAGATTGAATCTTGGTGTGCAGAATGGGCTCATAAGCCATAGTAGAGAACCAAGTGTATAATGACTTCATGTGAAAAAACTGTGCTCTGGTTCACAAAGAAACTGGTGCATGCATTCCTGCCATCCATGAAGCCTCTCTAGCTGAGCTACCATAACAAAGCCACTAACCAGTCCTGTGGTCCTCTGGTTCTTATGCTATGGGCTCTGGAAGGAAAGGGCTGACAGGAGGTAGGCAGGCATTTTTTTTTTTTTTAAGATTATTTGTTTATTATTTTTAGAGGGAGAGAAACATCAATATATGGCTGCTTTTCATCTGCCTCCAGCTACAGACCTGGCTGGAGACCTGGCTTGCAACCTAGTTAGGTGCCCTGGCTGGGAATCGAACCAGCAATCTTTGTATTCTCAGGCCGGTGCCTTATCCACTGTGCCACCTGCCAGGGCTGGGCAGGCATTTTAGAAAGTCATTCTGCTTCTCTCAGAACCCCCAAAGGAATTTTCTGCTGCAGTAGCTCTATCTGGTTCATACCTTGGCAGCTCAAGTCTCCCTGGATTTTGCTTGTCAGATTTTGGCATTTTTCAAGTGTAAGGAAAGACAAAAAGCATTTAGAGAAAGCAAGGGTACAACAGAGTCCATTTAATAACCTCTGATGCTTTCTATCATGGGAAAAGAATGGGACTTGGGTTGCTCACAGGCAGGATAATCAACCCCTGGCTCACCAGGTGCATTGCTAACCCGCTGCCTCCAGGGGAAAGCTGTGCCGCTCCCCTTGTGTGTCAGCAGGACAGTCTTGAACATTGATACTCCCTGCATGTTGAGCCCATCTTTGAGAACCGTTTCGCTTTCCACCCGTGAATTGACAGTGAACAGTGCCTTGGCCTTCTGCCCTCATACAAAAATGAGTGAACTTTTGAGTATACTTCCCAATGGCATGACTACTCTGCAGTCGTGGTTCAAACTCTGTTGTAAACCTCCTAGAGAGGAGACTAAGCATCTTCTAACAGGTATGGGAACAGCATTAGAGAATTCTGTAATCAAAGTTTTGTATTTTGGGAATAGGGAGGATTCTTTCGAGTATAATTAATTAAACTTTACACCAAATCCCACTTTTTAGTTTTGGTGTTAGCATGGCAGCTTTTACCAGCTTTCTCATTCTCCACATGGGCCTTTATGTATTGATATCACAGAGATGGAATAGGCTGTTATTTTTTAAATTTTTATTTATTGATTTTAGAGATAGGAAAGGAGAGAAAGAGAGAAGCATCGACTTGTTGTTTCACCTGCTTATGCATTCATTGCTGGATTCTTGTATGTGTGGGATCAAATGTGCAACCTTGGTGTATTGGGACAACCCTTAAACCAACTGAGCTGCCCAGCCAGGGCCCCAGTTTTCTTTTTGAAAATCTGCCTTCCTTTCCCGTTGGAATTTAGCAGAGCAACCGTTTCTTCTCTAACCGTCACTGCTTTCCTTCTACCATAAAGGATTGTCTGTCCTGAGGTCAGAGAAAATACAGAAGGAAGTCTGATTTTGAGGTCTTTTATCTTTATGCAAATCACATAGAGTTTATTCCTGATGTATGCCATCTGTGATTTGGGCAATCATTACTGTTGAACCTTAAGTGGACAGCAAAGTTTTAATCCATTTTTTATAATGTGTAAATTTTGGTATTGTGATAGGTGGAAGCCACTTATTCTTCATCTACCCTTTTTTCAGTATCTGGCACCAATTCTGGCCCAGTCATTTGTGATCCATGGCTCTTGTGATAATGCCGAAGATTTCCAGGCAGTTTCTGTGGAATGCCTCCCCGTCCAGCTCTAATCAAGTACCGTATAAACAAGAAATTGCCTGGTCAAACCTGTGAGGACTGAGTTCTGACTGCCTAAACAATCAGTACGGACACCAGGATGGCAGCCACTCTCAAGCTACTAAAACCTTTAGGATATCGAGTGTTTTGGACTCCTTTTGCCTACAGTGCAACCCAAAGTGTGGCATATTGGAATGTGGGAAGCTGTACACGGTACAGGGGACAAGATCCTCCAGAACACAGTAGTCTCTGCCATCCTGCCAAAAAAGTTGACAACATTCATGGCACCTCCTCTTCTCAGAGAATCCTGACCACCTGCAGTGCCCTCCTGAGATTGAAATTCAGCAGGGATTTTGCCTCTAAGGCCAGCACGTTGAAGCCAGGCTCACCCAAGGCCATGAAAGTTGATGAAGATGATGTGGAAGTTTTTGATTCCTTTGAAGACCCCCGAGTTTTCCTACAGCTAAGACCAGAGTACCAGCTTCACAGCTATAACAGATCTGAGCCTTGTCAGCCCCTGTCAGATTCAGAAGGTAAACTAATTTTGCACAAAGTCACAGTTTACCAAGATAATCTCCAGCCTCAGATCATTGCCGATTATTTCTGTAAGCTGAGCTCTCTGCCGACAGAGTATCATCCTGTTTTGCTTTCCAGCACCAGTTTTGCTGTGCTCTGCCAGCTGAGTGTGAAAAACATACAGCTCTTTGATACACCAGCTCTGATCAACATTTTGAAAGCCTTTGTCAGTTTAGGAATCCCTCATTCCCATCCAATGCTAGATGTGTATGAAACCAGATTTTGCCATAAGGTATGGGAAATGAGTCTGGACCAGCTACTCTTAGTAGCTGACCTCTGGCGGTACTTGGGCCGCAGAGTACCTCGGTTTTTAAAAATCTTTTTTAGCTATCTTAATTTGCACTGGAAAGACCTATCCTTGTCGCAGCTAATTCACTTGATTTATATTATAGGTGAAAGTCGTCAGGCACCCCAGGACCTAATGCAAAAACTGGAAGCATTGATCCTCAAGTATATAGATTTTATCACTTTAGAGGAAGCTAGTACAATCTGTTTGGGGTTCTTTAAATCAAGTAGTAGTCTTTCAGAATTTGTTATGCGGAAAATTGGAGACTTGGCATGTGCTGACATGCAACATCTGAGTAGTTATGCGTTGGTGAATATTCTTAAAATGTTCCGTTTCACTCATGTGGATCATGTAAATTTCATGAAGCAATTTGGGCAGATTGCTCCTCAGCGAATTCCTTCCCTGGGAGTTCAAGGTGTCATGCACCTGACTCTTGCCTGCTCTGCCTTACGCATCCTGGATGAAGGGGTTATGAATGCAGTGGCTGCTTCTTTGCCACCTAGGGTAGCGTACTGTCGAAGTAAAGATATTGCCAAGTTTCTGTGGTCATTTGGAACTCTGAATTATAAGCCACCCAATGCAGAAGAATTTTATTCTAGCCTGATAAATGAGATTCACAGAAAGATGCCCGAGTTCAACCGATACCCAGAACACCTGCTCACTTGTCTACTGGGCCTGGCATTTTCTGAGTACTTTCCAGCAGAGCTCATCAGTTTTGCTTTAAGTCCAGGGTTTGTCAGGTTAGCACAGGACAGTAGTAAGTTTGAACTCACCAAGGAGCTCTATACACTTGATGGTTCAGTTGGCATAGAGTGTCCAGAATACAGAGGCAATCGT
Source organism: Noctilio leporinus (assembly GCA_004026585.1). Taxonomy (NCBI): domain Eukaryota; kingdom Metazoa; phylum Chordata; class Mammalia; order Chiroptera; family Noctilionidae; genus Noctilio; species Noctilio leporinus. The sequence goes on along the minus strand of PVIW01001048.1, from coordinate 309,083 downwards.
CTTAGTTCCCACCTTCAGCAACAGGGGTCAGAAATACTATGGGATTTTGCTAGGAAGGATATGAACTCAAAACCTGAATTCCTAGAAGCTCTCTTTTTGCTTGAGACCATGTTGGGTGGGCCCCAGTACCTCAAACACCATATGATTTTGCCTCATACCCGATCTTCTGACTTAGAGGTCCAGCTTGATGTTAATATGAAGCCATTACCATTTAACAGAGAAGCCACACCCACTGAAGATGTAACCAAAGTAAGGCTCAAGCATGTGGGAGTCAGTCTTACAGATGATTTGATGAATCAGCTACTAAAGGGGAAATCAGGAGGGCATTTCCAGGGGGAAAGTGAGTCAAAGACTGGACAACAGTTCATGGAATTAGAGAAGAAGGCAGCCGTACCCTTGGGGACCGTGGAGATGGCTGGCCTCTGCCCACCAGCCTGTATGCAGGCACCACAAGTGAAATTGGCTATTCAGTTGACAAATAGGAACCAGTATTGCTATGGTACCAGGGATCTGCTTGGACTGCACAACATGAAGAGGCGGCAGCTGAATCGGCTTGGGTACCGAGTGGTAGAATTATCCTACTGGGAATGGCTCCCACTACTGAAACGAACTCGCTTAGAAAAGCTTGCGTTCCTCCATGAGAAAGTGTTCACGTCTGCTCTCTGAAGGGTCTTTGGGCACTTCTGCTCATAAACGCTGTAGGTATGCACTGTACCAGGTGTTATGAAACAGTTAAAAGAGTCAGAATGTAGGCCTGTGATAAAAGGATCTGTTGAGAACACTTAATTGTGCTCTTGTTTGTGGAAGATGGCAGATAGCGTATGCCATTGTGAATTAATTAGAACCTGGTCCAGTTGTACAAGTTGCTGCTGATTTATACAGGTAAATAATAAACATCTTAAAATGTCCTGTTTTTCAAATAATTCCTCATGGTGTTTCTTTTCTTTTTTTTTCTTTCCTTTTCTATTTACCAGCCTTATCTCACTCTTATTTTGAATTTTTAGGATAGAAGTATAGTCAGACTTTGTCTAAAGCCAGTGTTAAAAAATTGGTTTTCATATACTCTGTTATAAAATAAGAATCCTACACAACTTATCTTAGATTTCAGGACTTTCCCCCATGCGTGTGTCTTCTTCACACCCTCCAAAATTAAAGTCCTTATTATTATTTATTTTTATTTTTGTAATCCTCACCCAAGGACATGCTTATTGATTTCAGAGAGCAGGAATGAGAGGGAGAGAAACATCAGCGGGTTGTCTCTTGTATACTCCCTGGCTAGGAACCAAACCTACAATCTGGGCTTAGGAATCAAACGTGCAACTCTTCAGTTTATAGGATGATGCTCCAATCAGCTGGGCCACATCAGGCAGGATAAGCCCTCCTCACTCTTGTTTAGATTTGGTTGGTGGTTCTTAATTGCTGATGCTTCCTGCTTTAAAAAGCCGCTTTAAAAAAAAAAAAAAGCCGCTTAATATCTCCCTCTTGGTCCCCTCACTTCTGCATTTACTTATTTTGCACCCCAGGTATATTTTCTCCCTAAAATTGAACTTAGAGAATTTTTTTAAAAAGATTTTATCTATTGGCCCTGGCTGGTAGCACAGTGGATAAGGTGCCGGCCTGCGAACCCAAAGGTCGCAGGTTCGATTCCCCAGCCAGGGCACATAACCAGGTGGCAAAACAGGTCTCCAGTCAGGTCTGTGGCTGGAGGCAGGTGAAAAGCAACCATACATTAATGTCTCTCTCCCTCTCTGCCTCTCTCTTCCCCTCTTTCTAAAAATAATTAAATAAAATCTTTTAAAAAAATTATTTTAAAAAAACCAGATTTTATCTATTACTTGTAGAGAGAGGGGAAGGGAGAGAGGCAGAGAGTAAGAGAGACATCAATGTATGGTTGCCTTTCGCCTGCCTCCAGCTACAGATTCGGCTGGAGACCTGGCTTGCAACCTGGTTATGTGCCCTGGTGGGAATCAAACCAGTGACCCTTGGGTTTGCAGGCCAGCGCCAATCCACTGAGCCACCAGCCAGGGAAAGATCACTTTTTAGAAGAGGACTTCCCCATCCATGTTACCTAAAACAGTACCCTGTTGGCATTTGATTATGCTGTTACTTTCTCCAGCTTCATTTTCTTCATTGTCTTCAGCAGTATCGAAAATTATTCTTTACTTAGTGGTTTTTCTTTTGGAAAGTAGTAGCCTTTGAATTAACTGATTAGTTTATTTCCATTTCCTAGAATGGGTCCCTGTAACAGATAACAATGTTCAGTGAGGGTGGCTGGGCATCGTTGGAGAGTTGGGGTGGAAAGAAGGCAGAGGGTGGTTCCAGAAAGGTAGAGAGTATGTGGGGTACAAAGGCAGATGCTCTCGCTTAACAGCTTAAGTCTGCAGGGGCTGGGGTGTTTCTAAAGGGATCTAAGTCTGGGACTGATTGGGCAGAGGGATGTTTTAGAACTGTTAGGTAAAAAGAGTAGAACTAGATTTTGGGGACGGGGGTGCATGACATGAGTTGGAGAGTATTTCAGAGATATACGTGGGAGCTCAGGTGAGAGATGAGGGCCGGAACGGAAAGTGTGAATTGTAGAGACGTTTGGAAGAGGGGAAAAGACAGGATGGGGCAACTGATTTGATTGGGGGATGAAATTTTGGTCCCTAGATTGCTAGAAGGCAGCAACTAAAATTGGAATAAAAATAGAACGGAATTTTGGGTAAAGGGTTAATGAGTCTGCCCAGGTCATACCAAGATGGCCGTTGGGTGGAAAGGTTTTCAGGCTGGGGATGAGGGCAGGTGGCAGTTCCTGTTTTGCGAGCACTTGTTATTTTCTGTGTGTGTGTGTTTCATAGCCATCCTGGTGAGTGGGAAGTGGTTTTGATTTGCATTTCTCCAGTGACTAAATGATATTTAGCATCTTTCAAGTTTAACAATATTAAGTCACCACCTATGAACACAGGATGTCTCTCCACTTTTTAGGTCTTACTTAATTTCTTCCATTATTTTATAGTTTTTAGTGTCCAAGTCTTATACCTTTTCATTAAAATTTATTCCTAAGTATTTTATCATTCTTTTAAAAAATATATTTTATTTATTTACTTTGAGAGAGAGGGAGAAAGAAAGGAAGAGAAACGTCTACATGTAAGAGAAACATCAGTTGGTTGCCTCTTGCATGCCTCTTACTGGGGATGTGGCCTGCAACCCAGGTAAGTGCCCTGATGGGGAAATCAAACCTGTGACCTTTGGATTCACAGGCCCACGCTCAATCCACTGAGCCAAACCAGCCAGGGGGGTTTATTCTTTTTAATGCTATTGTAAATGGAATTGTCTTAATTTCCTTTACAGATTTCTACTTGTTAATGTATAGAAATACATTTATCTTGCACTTTGGCAACATTCTTTTGTTAGCTCTAATTGATTTTTGTATGTATGGATTCTTTAGGATTTTCTGCATATTAAGATTATGACCCTTGCTGGTATGGCTCAGTGGATTGAGCATCGGCCTGTGAAATCAAGTGTCTCTGGTTCAAGTCCCAGTCAGGGCACATACCCAGGTTGCAAGCCAGGTCTCCAGCCAGGTCCCCAGCTAGAGGCAGGTGAAAAGCAATCATTCATTGATGTTTCTCTCCCTTTCTTCCTGCCTCTCTGACCATCTCTCTAAAAATAATAATAAAATCTTCTTTAAAATCATGTCATTTGTGGATAGTTTTACTCTGTTCCACTTTGGGTACCCTTTTATGTATTTTTCTTGACTAATTGCTCTGGCTAGAACTTCTAATATGGAACTAAATAGAAGTGATGAAAGTGAGTATCTGAGTATCCTTGTTTTGTGTCTGATCTTCAGGGGAATGCTTTCAGTCTTTCACCATTGAGTGTATTTTAGCTGTGATTGATACACACACACACACATATACCTATATACATATATGTATATAAATGCCCTTGACTGTGTTGAGGACGTTCCTTTCTGTTCCTAGCTTACTGAATGCAATAAATTTTTTTAGTGTATGTCCCAAATAGTACCTGGAACATTCTTATACTAAATGAAAAAAGTGTATTGTTTATCCAATTTTCAGATATGAGTATTTAAAACTTTTATTTGCTAAGTTGGAAACCTTGAAAAAGGCACAGCACCAAGGCAGGGTTATTTGACAGGGCTGCTGAGGGCAGAGGAGACTTGAATGTTGTTTCATGTTGAGGAAAGGATCTTGTAGTCAGATTAGTTAAGGATTCAGCAGAGAGGCAAGAACAGATGGAGTAAGGCCTGAGGAGAGGGATGGAGTCAAGGCCAGGTTTGCACATGGAGAGTGGCTGCCTCACCTGGATTCACACAGGGTTTTGCTGACAGAGCTATTAAGGCGCTGGTTAAATGGTATTAGAACTCTGTCTATGCTCGTACTCCGAGTGCCTGGGTCTCTTAAAAATACAAATTATACCCATATGTGTCTCGCTCTGAGTCTACCAGTTTTAAAAATGCCTGTTTGTGCCTGGCATAGTGCCTTGTGTGTCTTAAGCCCTTGAAGGCAAGTTGTGTAAGGTTTGAGCTTCTCTGGGGCGCGCTTCTGTGTTCTGGTCTCCTGTGCTCCTCTTACTGCGGGTGGGCTGGGACAGCTGTCTTTCATTTTAACCAGCTGTAAGAAGAATGCACAGAAGTCAGATTTTTTCATGGACGGACAAGTAACTCAATTTAGAAATTATAAGAAGTATTGTACTTCTTTAAAAGCTGAAGTGCCCAATTTATAAAATTGCTCGGTGCATTGGTATTCCACCCACTCTTTGAGGTTAAATGCTTTTCTCTTATTTGACAGGTAATCTTTTCTTCTTCTTTTTTTCCCTCTGTAACCTATTTGAGCCTAGTCTTTAAATGAGTTGTAACTGCCAGAGTTGCATTCCATTCCATTTTCCTGAGACTCAAAATCAGGTTGTCCAAATCAGTTACGGCAACTTCTTTGTAACCCAAATGAAGGTGGGTGCTCAGGTGTTCAGGAAGTGTCATGGTCACCTTATTCTCTTCTGAATTACCCCTCCACGCTTCCTCACCCCAAGTTCTTAGTCCCCAACAATAAAAAGGTTTGCTTGGCTGCTTTCAGACTCCAAGGAAGCACAGTCAGAAACCTTCCAGGTAGGATGACCGGTGGTCCCAATCTGCGTGGTATATTTTAATACTGCGTGCTTTAGCAGTGAAAGTTCCACCTTCTGGAAAATACCACAGTCCTGGGTAGACCATGTGGCTGGTCACCCTACTGTTGAGTCTCTTTTTATCCCTTCTCTTGCCCTTGTCTTTACTCAGCCTTTGTACAGGGAGGCAAAGGAGAAATGTCCAGTTCTGTAGGGGCCGTCAGCCACAGGAAAAACTGGGCATGTGGTGCATGTAGGGCCCCATTCCTCTGACATCATCCTTAGACCTCTGGAACCCGTCCAGTTGTTTAACTGCTTACATCAACTTGAAACATATGGAAGGAAAGAAACAACTTATTCTACTGTACTACTTTGCATATTTTAAGATTCTATTTATTTTTAGAAAGAGGGGAAGGGAAAGAGAAATATCAATGCATGGTTGCCTCTCACAAGCCCGCAGCTGGAGACTCGGCCTACAGCCCAGGCATGTGCCCTGACTGGGAATCGAACCAGCAACCCCCTGGTTCTCAGGCTGGTGCTCAATCCACTGAGCCACACCAGCCAGGGCATGTTGCATATTTTAAATTTCTGTGTGTCCACCATTACCTCACAAACTTCATGTGTACATATTCCTAATACAGATTTTTTAACAAATTGTTTCATCATAATTATTGTATTTTGTATTCTTTTTATATATACTTTTGCATTTTTTACATAGTCATATTAGTTAAGTGACAGATACACCAAGAATAAGTGCGTCACTCAAGTTCTTTTCTTACAGTGTGGGTAGTAGAATTAACTGGAGTGTTCAGCTGGAAGGGCTTAGAACTTAAACACTTATGTGATAAATAGAATATTTGGACTTACAAAATAAAAGGCTTTTTAAAGTGCAGTACAAGGCATCCTTGTGAGAACTGTTCTGATTCTTGACTATAGTAGTGATTACACAAATAATTATGCATAGAATAGAACTGCAAAGAACTAAATACATAAGGCATACACAAATGAGCATATGCAAAACTTAAGAAATTTGAGTAAGATTTGTGATTTGTATCACTGTCAATTTCCTGGTTGTGACATACTATAGCTATGAAAGAAGTTAACTTGAGGGGACTGGTTAAGGATATGTGCCATCTCTCTCTTTTTTTAAGATTTTATTATTTTTAGAGAGAGGGCAAGGAAGAGAGGGAGAGACACATCAATGTATGGTTGCCTTTTCACCTGCCTCCAGCCACAGACATGGCTGTAGAATTGACTTGCAACCTGGTTATGTGGCCTGGCTGGGGAATTGAACCAGCGACCTTTCTGTACTGTTTCTTACAACTACACATGAGCCTGCAATGAACTTAAAAAGTTAATTAAAAATTTGAAAAGTAAAGATTTTTGATACGGTAGTTTTGAAATCCTTGTGAGATATTCAGTAATATGTTATATGTAGTCCATTTTCTCCTTTCTCATCTTAAAAATTAAAGGAAGAAAATGTCAAGGGAAAATTACTTGGTTTAATTCTAAGTAGTTTGTACATTGATTCTCATTTGATGTCTTCAGGAAGCCATTTGCAAAGATAACCCCTCCTGTAGTGCAAAAAAAAGAGTGGTAGGAACACATCAGCTAGAGCAAAGGGAAACCCCTTGAAGGGTGAATTGCCTCTAAGTGGTTCAGAATTACTATTGTTATCTAGGAGGTTAATGGCAGACTTTTTATTAGTGTCATTTATTTTCCTGGTTGTAAGCCTTCTATGATTTCCGTCTGACCAGTAGCTTTCAACATTTTTTTTGTACTACAACCTTTAATAAGAAAGACTTTTTACATCAAGACCTAGGAAGGAAGGGAGGAAGAAAGATTCAGATACCTGTATCTGAAACCAAAGTTTCACAAAGCATTGTTCATCATATGTGTGCTGCACTCTGACATTTTCTTTCTATATTTATTTTTAAATGCTGGTTATGGCTCAGTAATTTGAGTTCATGATTCTTGATCTGTGGTTTGGAAACTCCTCCCTCAGCCCACCCAGTGCGGCAGCCTGAAGCTATGGCATAACTTTCAAGGCCTTCCCTGTCATGTTCCATCTGCCTTTCCAGCCCTGCCTCCCCCTCCTCCCTCCATCTAAGTGGCATAGTTAGCATTTCCTGAACCTGTCTTACACTGTCCCTTGACTCTTACTGTCCCTTTTACTGTCCCTCTCTCCCTAGTAACCTTCCCCTTTTCTTGCTGTTCGTTCTTGGATCTTGGCTCCTGTACTCAAACACATATATTGTCCATTGTCCCCAGTTCAGATGTTACTCCTACGAATTCTTTCCTGACTTCTGGATATACTGTTGGTCAGAGTTCTACAAACTTTTTCATCAAGAGCAATAAGAAATACATTTTTTTAAAATTTTATTGTTGTTGTATTACATCCATCCCCTTTTTGTTCCCCTCTGTCCCCCAAGAAATACATTTGATATTACATCTAGTATATATATTTGTTTACATATTTGTATGAAATGGAAACAGAAGTTCCATTATATGATGCTATGTGCAATTTGATATCTTGTATTCTTTTAGTTATTTCTTTTCTTCAACCCATAACTTGATTTTATTTATTTATTTTTTAAAGCTTTTATTTATTATTTCCAGAGAGAGAGGAAGGGAGAGAGGCAGAGAGGGAGAGAAACATCAATGTATGGTTGCCTTTCACCTGCCTCCAGCTACAGACCTGGCTGGAGACCTGGCTTGCAACCTGGTTATGTGCCCTGACTGGGAATCAAACCAGCGACCTTTGGGTTCGCAGGCCGGCGGCGCCTTATCCACTGTGCTACCAGCCAGGGCCATAACTTGATTTTAAAACCACAAATTGAAAAACATTGATTTAAGCCATCCTTTCCCACTCCGAATGCCATCTATAGAAAGCTCCGTTAAAAACCTTTATATTCCATAATCACTGTTAGAAGGAAGCCTTTAGGACCATGAAGAAGTTAAAATTAATAAACTAGATGTACACATTTCAACATAGAAAACCTTAAAATAATAATGCTTAATAGAAAAGCAAGTTATAAAGTTATGGTATAGTATCATTAAGGTACATTAAAGATATACTATGCTATTGTGTGTTGTTTATGGATGTGTACATACCTGTACCGATTTAAATGAGACCAACTTCAGATACTTGCTTCTTGGGAGGGAGAAGAAGTAGAACTTGTAGTAGGTTTTGTTTATATCTTATAAATTTTGCTGTTACTGAAATGAGGAGCAAACATGGCAAAATGTTAACATTTATTAAATCTAGGAGGTGGTTATAAGGATATCTAGTATATTATAATCTTTACTTTTATCTGAAATATTTTGTAATAGAAAAATTTCTGTAATAAAAAAATTTTTTGGCCCTGGCTGGTATGGCTCAGAGGACTGAGCACTGGCCTATGAACCCAAGGGTTGCTGGTTTGATTCCCAGTCAGGGCACATACCCAGGTTGCAAGCCAGGTCTCCCCGCTGGAGGCAGGTGAAAGGCAACCATACGTTGTTTTTCTCCCTGTCTTCCTCCCTCCCTACCCCTCTTTTTAAAAATAAATCTTTAGTGAGAGGGGGTATGTTTTTTTGTTTGTTTGTTGTTACTACTAGAGGGTCCTAATGACTCACTAGAAGGGTGAGCCCTGTGTTTGCTGAGACCTTTTATTTTATTTATTAAAGATTTTACTCTTTTTAGAGAGAAGGGCAGGGAGGGAAGTAGGGAGGGAGGCAGAGAAACATCAATGTATAGGTTGCCTTTCACCTGCCTCCAGCTAACGACCAGGCTGGAGACCTGGCTGGCAACCTGGTTATGTGTCCTGATTGGGAATTGAACCAGCGACCTTTTGGGTCGCAGGCTGGTGCCTTAACCACTATGCTACCAGCCAGGATCCCAAGACCTTTTAAATTATCACATTGATTAGTGGGACAATCAGAGTCTTTGCTTTCAAGTATCTGAGGTGGAATTTTTTAAAGTTACAAGATAATAAAAGTTTGAAAGTCGCTCATCCTGGTCACCTGGCAAGTCCTGCCACAGAAGCAGGTGTCTGAGTGAGGTTTAAAGGCAGAAAAAGGGCTGTGGTAATTGCACCTGGGCAACTCCATCTCACGCTGCCATTTGCTATTGAGTTGGGTACTCATAAGTTTTAAAGACTTTTCCACTTGACTTTATACTCACAGGAAAGCTCTTTGTCATGGCTCCAAGAAGACCCTGCCCAACTTGCTCTGGTCTTGGCATTTAGGTCCTCAGAGAAATTAATGTCATGACATGTAGAATAAAGTTAAAAAGCCACAGTGTGAAATGTCTAAGAAAATAGCAAGAAGATTGGAAGAATGTAAACATTGGTGAAATCAGTGCTTACCACTAGGAAATCAAATCAATACTTGAAGGAATTGACATTGTTACCTCTGCCAGAGTTTATTTTCCCCTGAAAGAGGTAAAAGGACTAAGAGTGGACTGTGGGGATAGAGATGATTGCAGACTAGGAGCCCTTTGTCTTACTAATATTAACCACCTTTCAGCATTTTGGTATTATAACAAAAGTTTGTATCTTTTTTCTTACCAAATTCCCTCCCATCAAGGCAAAAAGGGGAAGAGAGAACTCCCTGTACACACACACACACACGCAGAGTGGGGCAAAAGTAGGCTTACAAGTTGTGAGTATGTGAAACAGTTTATTCTTGTATTATTATTTATTTATTATTTTCCATATAAACAACTGTAAACCTACTTTTGCCCCATCTTGCATATTCATATATGCATAAACACACTCATACACACACAAAAATGCCATAATAAGGGTGAAGTTTTAAATTGCACTAATACAATATATATATTTTTAAAGATTTTATTTCTTTTTAGAGAGTGGGGAAGGGAGGGAGAGATACATCAGTGTGTGGTTGCCTCTTGCATGCCCCAACTGGGGACCGGGCCTGTAACCTAGGAATATACTGACTGGGAATCCAACCTGTGACCCTTTGGTTCGCAGGGTGGCGCTCAATACACTGAACCATGCCAACCAGGGCTAAATTAATTTTTTTGTGTAAATGTTTGAGTGTGACCATACTGGGAGGTATAAAGTAATCAGAAGCTTTTACTAACATGTAGGTAGTAGCATCACCTAGAATGTAGGCAGATACAGATCATCAAGTGAAATAGCCCTGGTTGGTGTGCCTCAGTGAATTGAGTGCTAGCCTATGAATCAGAAGGTCGCTGGTTCGATTCCCAGCCTGGGCACATAACCAGGTTGCAAGCCAGATCTCCAAAGAGGTCTGTAGTTGGAGGCAGGTAAAAGGCAACCACACGTTGATGTCTCTCTCCCTCTCTCCCTTCCCCCTTTCTAAAAATAATAAATAAAATATTTTTAAAATAAATAAAAAAGAAATGGTAAACACCTTTTGGTAGAGATCCAAACAGAGCAAAGTACAATCTTCCCTTCCTACAGAATTTAACATATATTAAAACCAGTTTAAATTTACTTTGTGTTTATAGGTAAAACTGTGTTAGGGACTAGGCTCATATAATAACTATTTTAAGGCCCCATGGCAGATCTTCACTATGCAGAAATGGCACACTAAACTTAAAGGACACCCAACATGCCTGGCCTTTCTGCAAGTGGCACCTACTGATTATGACAACAAAGATCTCACACAGTAGCCTTGTCCCTGTTGGACTCATAGTTTTTAAATGGTCTTCATGGCCAGGTGGGAAAGCATAGAATAGCTGGCTGGCGTCACCAAGGGATTCAGATCTGTTGCACTGCCACTGAGGGGGATGTTTCTAGTGGCCTCTACATTTCTAGAGAGTGTGAAAGGCTATTGGATGTTGGTCATTTTTTCCCCAATTTTATACACTGTAATGACATATAACATTGTAAAGTTGAGGTACAACAATGATTTGAATTATACATACTCATATACTGCAAAATGATAAATTAGTTAACATCCTTCATCTCACATACTTTTTTCTGGTGATGAGAACTTCTAAGATCTCTCTCAGTTTTCAAATACATAGTACAATATTGTTAACTATAGTCACCATACTGTACATTATATCTTTAGAACTTACTTTTCTCATGACTGGAAGTTTGTACCTTTGGACCACCTTTACTTGTGTTCCCTCCGCCTGCCCTGGACATTCATCATTAAAATGACTGTTTGGATTCAATGTCCTTTTAAGATCCTGTCCAACCCTAAGATTTTCTGTGTCTCAATAATGTTTTTGACTTTCCTTGTTTTTATTTTAAAAAGAAAATATAATTGCATTGACGAGTATTAAATAACAAGGATGCCTAGTGCTGCTATGATTATTTTCTGTGATAATCCTTCCCATTCTAAACCCTCTGGGTAAGTAGGCCTGTTCTTTCTCATCTCAGCCATTTTTGGCCCTTCCTTTCCTGCAGAGCTGACTCCTTGCTGCCAGCCAGAGAACTAATAGTCTTTGCCGTGCTGCTCAATCTGTAATAGAAGTCTCCGCAATTTCTCAGTGACTCATTTTTTCCCAGCATTACATATAAGATAAAGAGTATAGGCCATGAGAGTGTGTGTACTTGGTTGGTTTTTCATCCTCACTTGAGGACTTGCTTATTGATTTTAGAGATGGGGAAAGTAAGAGAAAGAAACATTGACCGGGTTCCTGTCATATGGGCTCCAACTGGGGAGTGAAAGTGCAACCTAAGCATGTGCCCGACTGGAAATCAAACCTGAGACCCTTCGGTTTATGGGATGACACTCCAGCCAACTGTGCCACACTGGCCAGGATTGGGAGTTTTCGTTGTTACCCTGTTAAATTGTCATCTTTTAGGAATCAACTGCTAAAAGTTTAGAATGGAATTTTGATGTGTCTAATACCAAGTTTTATTTTATATTGAAGCTGTTTCTGATGCTTGGAAGCTGTCCCTTCAACCACAAAGATGGTAATAAATCTGTGCCTCCCACAGTTCAGACCAAGAATTTACTGCAACAAGGTAAACAAAACAAGCACATACGCTATATCTATTTTGCATGCTTTTCCCCACTTCCTGCCTCCTATAGTGAAGGTAAGTTGGGTTTAATGTGCTTTCACCCTAGTGGTTTTAGGTACCACCAGATGCTGTTTAGATGAGTGTGGGTCAGCTACACCTCTAGGGTCAGACAGCTCTCTTACAGGGTGAGCTGGGCTCGTTTTGTGCAAGGTCATCGTTGTGCTTTTCTCTCTGGTAATAAATTTTAATTTCACACAAAGTCATAGTGAAGATGGAAACACTTTCTGTCCCTAGTTCTTGTAATTCCAAATACTAGGAGTCAATATTTATTTTTTTGTATTATTATTTTTTTAATATTTTATTTATTAGTTTTAGAGAGAGAGGAAGGGAGAGAGGCAGAGAGGGAGAGAGACATCAATGTATGGTTGCCTTTCACCTGCCTCCAGCTAAGGACCTGGCTGGAGACCTGGCTTGCAACCTGGTTATGTGTCCTGACTGGGAATTGAACCAGTGACCTTTGGGTTCGCAAGCTGGTGCTTTATCCATTGTGCTACCAGCCAGGGCCTATTCTTTCTTCTTTATATGAATTAAGCTGCCTTACCTTTTGTACAAGGAGGGTATCTTTCTACAGCTCAGAGCAGGGAATGAGAAAGCTTTAAAGGGAGAGTTGAACCCCTCTCCTAATTTGAAGTTTCTGCACTTAGCTTACTATTTCAGGTTTCCATATTGTTAAGATGACTCCTTTAAAGATATCTTAAAATTTCCATTGGTTATAATAAGGATTAGAGATATTAAAAGGGGAAGAAGTTATTCGCAATCCCATCTTCTAGTATATTCACTTCTAAATTTCCCGTCATGTTTTGTGATCCTTGTCTCTATGCACGCATTTTTTAAAAGCTGAGTTTCATCCATTGATTTACAAGAAGCTAGCTATGTCTTAGGGAACTTGTTACAATGTTTAGTCCAAATAGAAAATTGAGAACTTTAATGACCATCTTCGTTTCCCCCTAAATATGCATGTTTTCATCTTCTGAAATGAAAAAACACCAGTGTATCTGCCCCCTTTTCACAGAGATGTGTTGGGCAGAGTTTTGTTGCTCTTATTTTTAAAGAATGGACATTACTTGGGGACACTGTTGTCCTCAGCTTCTGACTTGATCTTGGGTACCTGGAAAAAAATAAAAAAGAAGAAGAACAGAAAAAGACAGAAAGAAAAGAACAGGAGAATTTAAGGTAATAGAGGAAATTTAAATGAGAAACTTTAGATTTTCTTTAAAGAATTTTCTTAGAAGTGGCAAATTCTTGAAAACTAGTTGCCTTTATTTGGACCTCATCAAATCAGTTTGTCTTACATTTGTCATTAAATCTAGATATCGGCTGATGGCTACGAGGTAGAAAATCTCATTTCTGAAGATCTCACTAAGAGAAGTCGTGGATTTAGGACAGAGTATTTTATTAAGCCACCAGTCTACGTGACAGTTTCCTTTCCCTTCACTGTGGAAATCTGTAGAATTAACATAGACCTCACGGCTCGGGGAGGCCAAAACGTCACTGGCCTGGAACTGTACACGTCTGCCTTGTGCAGCAGAGCTTCTTGGGGCACCCCAGAGTGCCGGACCCTGGGGCCGGCTGAGCCATCAGTCCCTGACAAGGAGGCGTTCGCCTTGGTAGGCAAAGTCTTGTTGAAAAATCAGAGCCAAGTGGTGTTTAGCCACAGGGGTTTCAAGGCCAGGCCACCGTTTACCCCAATGGAAGCCACACTCCCCTCTTCTGCTCTTGTGGCCCAGGAGCTCTGGAATAAAGGGCCCCTCTCCCTTAACCACGTGGCCCACCTCAAGATCTGTATCACCCATGTGACAGGCAGCGGTGTCCCTTGCATCAAGCGGTTGGAAGTGTGGGGTCAGCCAGCCAAAACCTGCTCTCAGGAGGTGACAGATAGTGTCTTGCTGGTTGCCTCAGAGAGCCTTCCTCAGGACCTGGCTCTGCAGGCTCCAGCCTTGCCCATGGAGAGTGACTGTGACCCAGGGAGCCAGTATGCGGGCCAGCAGGGTCTCTCCAGCCTTCAGGAGTTGGCTGAGGTAATTCCCGATGTGCCTGAGGAGTTCCTGGATCCCATCACCCTGGAGATCATGCCTTGCCCTGTGCTGCTGCCCTCAGGCAAGGTCATCGACCAGAGCACGTTGGAGAAGTGTAACCGCAGCGAAGCCACATGGGGCCGAGTGCCCAGTGACCCCTTCACGGGGGTAGCCTTTACTCCACACTCCCAGCCCCTGCCTCACCCCTCTCTGAAGGCCCGGATCGACCATTTCCTGCTCCAGCACTCCGTCCCTGGCTGCCACCTGCTGGGGAGGGCGCAGACTGCACTGGCAGTGACCCCTTCTTCCATTGCCCTGCCATCTCGGAAAAGGAAGCTGGAGCAGGCCGAACATGCCCCGGACAGTGGCCCCAGCGTGAATGCTTCCTGCTTTCCTACTGCAAGCCTGCTGGCCTCACCCACTACCTCAGGTCACACGCCCAAGAAAGTGAAAGCGGCCAGTGAGCTCAGCCTGACACACATGGACTGCTCAGCAGGTAACCTGCCACCCTGTGTCCATGCCTGCTGTCATCTGTTTCATGCTTTGCCCTTTGTTTCATGCTTTGCCGGCTTAAATTACCCCAGAACTTGCTGGCTCAAAGCAGCACACATTCACTACCTCCAAGCTTCTCTAGTTTAAGAGTCAGTTTGCCATTTGGATGGCACATCTGCTTCAGGGTCTCGCAGGCGGCTGCCAAAGCAGTGGTGGGCTGTGGTCGTCTCAGGGCTGACCGGGACACTTGCAACACTGCCAGGTCGTCTGGGTGACGGTTGCAAGCTTCAGCTTTTGGCTGAATTGTAGAACTGGAGGCTTCACTTTCATGTTGGTTGGTGGCTGGAGTCTGGGCTCAATTCCTTGCCATGTAGGTCTCAAGGGCAGCACGCAGTATGGCAGCTGTGCACACAGTGTGAAAACAAAATGGCAGCTGGCTTTGTGTGATCTCATCGGAGAAGCAGCATCCTGTCACTGTTGCTGTATTCTGCCCATTCTCAAGGGGAGGAGCACAAGTATTGGGGGGTGGGGTGCATTGGGGCCCATTGCAGATACCTTCACGTGCCATTTATTCCGGTTTTATTCACTGTGCTTACCCAAGATTGGTGGTTGAATTTTGTCTAATGCCTTTTCAGTATCAATGGAAATGAAATGATTTTTCATCCTTCAGCCTTTTAACGTGAGAAAGTACATGAATAGACTTCTTCATGTGGAACCATTATTGCATCCCTGGGGTAAATTCCATTTGATCATGCTTCTTTTAATGGGCACCTTGATTCTGTTTGCTAGTGTTTTATGTAGGGTTTTTGCATTCATCAGTGGGATTAACCTGTAGTGTGTGTGTGCATGCATACCCACCATATTGGGTCAGGTTTGGTGTGGAAGCTGTATTTACTTGGTTAATAATGTTTGGTATCATTCCCTGTGATTGTCAGTGCCTGGTGCTTTTGGAGTTAGTTCTTGGAAACTAGAAAAGTGAGCATTTGTGCTGCCTGTCACCACCAGAACCAGTAAGTAGAGACAAGGATTGAATTGTTATGGGTACTTTATTCACATGCTGCAAACCTAAGACAGCAAGTTATGTATCCTGAAAACCCATCTGCTCATGTTTCTAGCTAACCTTTTTTATGAGCACAAGGGGTAGTAAGGGGTTTGGAATTCAGCAAAAATGGTTAATCAGAGTTGCAGTCCAGTGATTTTTCTAGCATCCTGTCATCTGCTGACCAGTGATTCTTTAATACCATCTTGATTGCTTGCAGTCCTCCTGGGGCACAAAGCTGAATTGCTTGTGGATCTGTTGGAGTCAGGGTAGGTCTGGTCATGCACTCAACATGAACAACAACAACATGTTGTTGGTTCCCGAAACAACAGCGTTCTACGTGCATTATCATTAAGCCCATAGGTATAGCCTAAAGCCAAAAATTGTAATTCTGGAGTTTCTCCATCACTTTGGCATCTCTTATTTTTTTTAAAGATTTTATCCACTACTTTTAGAGAGAGGGGAAGGGAGAGAGACAGAGAGGGAGACAGACATCATTGTATGGTTGCCTTTCACCTGCCTTCAGCTGGTGACCTGGCTGGAGACCTGGTTATGTGCCCTGGCTGGGGAATTGAACCAGCGACCTTTGGGTTCGCAGGCCAGCGCCTTATCCAGTGTGCCACCAGCCAGGGCTGGCAACTTTTTATTTATGAAAATTCATGCTTTGAGTGTATTCTTTTAATTTCCTCTCTAAAAGGCCTGTGTAAGTAGTGTGCTTAAAAAGGTTATGTCTGGTTTTGAGGGTAAATTACAGTTAACATGACCCCCAGAAACTCTGGGAAGCGTCTGAGGTACAATGGGTGACACCAAGAAAGAGGTTCTGAGAACTGATGTCTAGGGAAGTCTTCATTGGTGTTGACCTTGACAGATTTGTTGGTGACACAGGACCATGCTGACCAGTGGTTCTTTAAGGGTCCAAGCTGATGTTCTGTGTCCTATAGTTTGTAGACAAAATATTCTCCCCACATTAGGCATTTTTTTGAACCAGGCAGGTCTCTGGGTCCTTCCTTGGGCAGCCTTGGGCAGCTATGCCCCTCCCCCATTGCCTTCTCCCTAAGCCCATCGTGTGGCTCTCTGCAGACCCTCCACAATGAAGTGGGAGGAGTGAGCCTTGTTCCACTCAGTAACAACTGCTTTGCTTTACCCAACAGCGGAAGACACAAACACCTAGAGAGTGCAGGCCGCCAGCCCTGCACAGTGGTGGGATCTGCAGACAGGAGGAGATGGAAAGAGCGAACTAAGGCTGCTGGGGAGGGAATAGGAGCAGGGAGCAGGGGCAGAAGGGTGGATGTTTGCCTGCAGCAAGTCATTTCCTTGGTGGGCAGGGAGGCCTTCAGAAAGGAGGGTGCAGTTCTGCAGGTAAGCCACCAGGTGGCACCTGCCCACCCGGCAGTTCGCAGGAGGAGGCGAGCTAATGCGGAGCCCAGGAACCCAGGAAGCCGTGTTTGGTGGGTAGCAACTGCCAGGGACCCAGCCTTTAACTCTGATGTGCTGTCATCACAGTCCACTAGTAGACATCAGAGAGGACTTTCTCTACATGTGTTTATTTAAAGTTGGAAGTGCTGTTTTTGTCTTCCTCAGTGGCCTTTGTGGTTTGGCCTTTTGTCGACATTCTGTCTATATATTGTCTGCATTTCTTGACAGGTCCAGTGTCCCATGAGCAGAAGCTGTCACAAAGCTTGGAAATTGCCTTGGCATCAACCCTTGGCTCCTTGCCCTCCTTCACAGCACAGCTGACCAGGGGACAGGGACAGCTCCAGCACCTGGCCACAAGAGGGACCAACACTTCCTGGAGGCCAGGCACCGGCTCGGGTAACAGGGTCCCACCTGCCGCCTTGGAGCCCTTGAATGGCACCGGGCCATGCCCAACCCCTTAGTGCCAACACCCAGGCTTAGGGGGAGACCCTGGTCTCATTCCTTTTCCAGGGGCTGCTGAGGAGCCTCGGAGCTGCCTGTGAAGTTTGATTGCTCACAAGAAAGGCTTTTTTAGCCAACTCTTCATAATTCTATGGGCTTAGGGCTTGGCAGCCCCTGCTGTGTTTTTTTGTGAGACCTAATGTTAAATGTTCTGTCCTGAGGACTTTCATTTTTCCTCTTCAGTTTATTTTTCTTAACCTAATCTGCCCCCATCAGGGTACGTTAGTAAGTGTGGCATTTGGGGCTGAGTATGATGTCTTCATCCCTTCCTATTAACATTTCCTTTGACTTAGAAAAGAACATGCCTCCTAAAATGAACTTGAGACCACAGTGGGTGGTGGAATTGATCAGGATACAAAGTGAGAGGCCCTCACTGGAGAGCTGGGGCATCTGCATCAAGATGAAGCCGGGGGAGCTAATGAGGAGGCGCACACAAGGCTTCCTCCTGCCCGTCCAGGCCGGATCCTGGGTCATCCTTCATCCCCACCTCTGTCTCTCCGAATAGTTCCATCCTGACTATTCCCGACAACTTGTCCACATGGCCAGCGATATCCATGACCGTAAACATGACGGTTGCATGTCCTGTCAGCAACATCTGATGTGATTGACCAGCCCCCCTCCTTCCTGAAACACCTTCGTGCTTGGCCTTCCAGATGCTATGTTCTTTTCCTCTCCCTTTTCAAGAGTTCCTTAGCAGTTTCCTGTGCCAGCTCATTCTTTCATACTCTGGTCCTGGACCCTCTTCTCTCTGTCCTCTGTCATGTCACCCAAGTGAGAGCCCACTTGGCCAGTGGACGGCCCACTTTCACCTGCAGCTCCCACCCCCCTGACAGCTGCTTGGCACCTTCGTGTGGGAAATGCATGGATCTCTCGAGTGAACTTTCTAACTCAGAACTGTTCCACAGGCTCCCCCTGTCACAGCACTGAGGCTAGAGAGCTGCATCTTTCCCTGTTTGGTCAGGCCGGTTACATGCAGGTCACCCTTCATTTTCCTTCCGTGTCCTCACAGAATTATTCATCAAATCTTGCTCAGACTCCTTCAGCATGGGTCTCTGCGTGGTTCTATGCTCCCCTGCCCTTCCTGCCGCGCTCCCCAGACTGCTGGCCTCACAGCCACTCTTTCCTGCTCATAGCCCGTCGTCCTCGCAGGAGCCACAGAGGCCTTATGCAAACTGGGTCACGGTTCTCCACTTGGAACCCCTCCATCGCATCCTGTTGAACTTGGAGTAAAATCACAACTCCTGTCGCCTGTTTGGTTCTGCAGCTGCAGGCTCTGCCCTCCCTCTGCCATCTCACCCTAAGCTACTCTGTTGTACGTCACACCTGTGTCATTTCTTTAATGGAACAGCCATTCTTTGTACTTGCTGACACTCTTCATTCTTACGGCTCTTCCCCAAGAAGCCGTCTCTCCAGAGGGGTGTAGGTTGTAATAGAGCAGCCTTCTTAGGCCAGGGCTACAAGGAAGGAAGAGCAGGTGCAGCTCCGGAGGGGGCAGGACCTGTCCGCCACAGCCCTCATTCAGGGGGTCCTCCGGGAAGTGGGGATGGTGAGAGAGCCGGCAGCACGGGGGACTGACGTTTGGGGAGGGGGGCTGCAGGGGCTGCAGGGCTAAAGAGAAGCAGGCCCCAGGCCCAGCCAGCAGTGCTGCTGCAGACAGACCTCAGCCCCGCCCCCTTGACCGGCCCAATCTTGGTACACCAGACCGTTTTCTGCTTTTCCTGTCCTTTTTTAAAAATTTACTTTTAGAGAGAGGGAGACAAACAGCAATGTGTGAAATACACATCAGTTGGTTGCCACTCGTATGCCTCCAACTGTGGACCTGGTCTGTAACCCAGGCCTGTGCCCTGACTGGGAATCGAACTGGCGACCTTTCAGGTCACAGGCCGGCACTTAGTCCACTGAGCCACACCAGCCAGGGCTGCTTTCCCTTTTCTCATCACCTCATTTTGTAATTTTTCAGGGTTGTCAGGGTGAGTGTATGCCTTGCTCTGGCCTTGGGCGCCTTTCCCCGAGGAAGGTACCTCTTTCCTTGCTGGGAAACTGGGACGGAGGGCCCAGTGCTCTCTGGCTGCCTTTAAACCCAGCTCCTTTTTTTGAGCATTTGTCGAGGCACCGAGATTTGATCATGGAGAGGAGGCCTTCCAGGTTCCCAGGCTCCCAGGTTCCTCTCCTCCCAGGTTAGCCAGAGGTGGCCGAGGGAAGAGCTGGGTTGCTGCAGGGTAGAGGGTGGGGCCACGTCTCCTCCTGCTCAGGCTCAGGCCCTACCTTCAGGATGAGGCTGGACTAGGGGCAGCTTTCCCTAACTCTGGCCTGTCTCCTCTCCTCCCTGATTTACCAGAGCAGCCTGGGAGCAGCCTGGGCCCCGAGTGCGCCTCCTGCAAAAGAGTGTTTTCTTCCTACTTCAAAAAGGAGCCTGTGTACCAGCTTCCCTGTGGCCACCTCCTCTGCAGACCCTGCCTGGGTGAGAAGCAGCACTCCCTGCCCATGAGATGCACAGCCTGCCTGCAGCCCTTCTCCAGCCAGGATGTGCTACGGGTCCACTTCTGAGGGACCAGCCTGAACCGGAGAAGACCGGTTATTCAAAGGAGCAGAAGTAGGGCCCATAGTTCCCGGAGGTCTGGTCAGGTCCCAGGCACAGAGGAGCCTCTTCTTTCCCAAGGGCTTTCCCTTAATTTTCTCCTACAGCATAGCATGGCTGTGTGTCCGGGAGAGGGGGTGAGGGACACTCCACTCCGGCTCAAGTGGCAGGAGGATAACAAAGCCATAGTTTGGGCTGGGAGGGCTGGGGGTGATGTCCCTGTCCTCCCATACCTCCCTGCCACCCCCAGCCCTGCCGGAGCTCAGGGCTTGCTAGAGCCCGCCCCTCTCTGCATGACCCCGCACGCCCAGCTGCAGGGTGTGTGCAGCACAATGGACAGCAGCTCCGGGTCTCAGAGCCTCTGCCTGCCGTGTCACCCAAAGTGGGCCGTGGTGGGGGTCTGTGGAGTGAGTGACTCAGACCCGACTGGCAAGCCTTAATAAAGCCATGGTTGACGTCTGCTGTGGACTTCCTCCTGATGGAGTGCCTCTCTGTGTCGTCATCCTCCTGTCCCCCACCTGCATCCATACAAAGTGGGACTGTCACAGGGCCGCCGTGCCTGCAACCCAGTCCCACTGTAATTCGGGTCAGATGCGTGCTGCGTGAGGTTTGCGGGGGGTGGGGGTGAGCCCCCTCCTTGGCTGGCAGCTCAGGCCTTTTATGCCTGGAGCCCATTTCAGGAAATCTATACTAGTTTGTAGGCTGCGGTTTTTTTTTTTTCTGCTAAAAATTTAGCTTTATGGAGTCTCAAAGGGAAAATTACGTTCTTACAGTTTACTGTGAGGAAGAGAGTCTAATCACTAGAAGGACATTAGTGAGGAACCGCACCTGCTTTTTCCTCTGAGTGCCTGTGGACAGGCCATGGGAGCCCCTGGCCACCCAGGACCCCGAGCTGCCTGTTCTCCCGCCCCTGGCCTGGCTCCTGAGAGCATCCCTGGGGGTGGAAGTTGTTCTCCTCTCTGGCTTTCCAAGCTTTGCACCCAGGGCAGAGAAAACGCCAGTCCTTACACTGAATTTTATTAAAAATCCAGCCCAGGCTCAAAAATGTAGAGATCTGGGGCTGGGATTCAGGAATTGTGTTTTCAAGAGTTCCTATGGGGTTTGTACGTCCCACAGGTGGCCGTGTCCTCACCCCTGCCTGTCGGTGGCGCTTCCCTGGATGCAGCCTCATAGACGCCCCTGGGGTCTGCTCCGGTGGGCTTTCCTTTCCTCTTGGCTGACAAGGCTCCCATGGGCCCGTGGCTTTAAGTGTCTAGGCCTTTTCAGATTCTTGCCGTACCCTCCTTGCTGGCCTGTGCTCTAAGGAAAGCCCCAGCATTTATATAGCAAAATCACTGGGGGTCGTCCGTGGGGAGGGTTCCTAGCTTCCTCCTGCTGTGGCCTCAGGGTAACAGCCTAGTTCCCACTGGCATGTTGACTGCCTCAGGGAGCCCTTCTCTCAGGGGGAGTGCCCTTCGCCCCACCCCTGGCAGCCAGAGCAGGCCCAGCTGAGGGCACAGCTCCTCCCTGCCTGCAGGGGCCTGGGCGTCTGCATTTCGAGCAGGAGGCAAGTCAGCCATAGGAGCCACTAGGGCGGACAGTTCCTAGTTTCTCATCAGGTGAAGCCACCACTCCCTCCTTGGAGATGGGCCCATGTTTAGCTCATTTTAAAAAGGCCCCCAGCCCTGGTTGGTGGTGCAGTGGATAAGGCGCTGGCCTGCAAACCCGAAGGTCACTGGTTCGATTCCCAGCCAGGGCACATAACCAGGTTGCAAGCCAGGTTGCAAGCCAGGTCTAGAGCTGGAGGCAGGTGAAAGGCAACCATACACTGATGTCTCTCTCCCTGTCTGTCTCTCTCCCTTCTCTCTCTGAAAATAATCAATAAAATATATTTTTTAAAAGCCCCCCAAAAGGAAGTGGTTGTATCACCCTTGCCAGAAACACACTAAGCACTGCTGGGCTTAGTTTCTCTCCCCTAGAAAACGGGAGTAACAGTTCTCCTGCTGCCAGCCAGGGTCAGATAGTTTATTTCTCACTGGGGCCCAGAGTCAGGCACAAGGCAGTAAGCACATAGACGGACTCCGCTATCGGCGACAGCGCCGCCAAGTCCCCATGTGACACTGCTTCCTCACCTGCCACGTATTTTGTGGGGACACTGGTCTCTTTCCTGGATCATTTACTTGTGAGGGTGGCTCGGGCACAGCCCTGGACCCACTTAAGAGCAGGAGGCTGCACTGTGGCACCTGCGGCTTTGCAAGGAGAGCCCCGGTGTTCATCTCCACGGCGCGGAGGTGCAGAGTGGGGCCTTGCTGTGCCCTGGCCATCCTGTCTGTTGGGCAAAGGCCTCAGGCCCTGACCACTGCCTGCCTCGGGGACAGGCCGGCGCCACACTCGCGCACGCTGTGCTGTCGCGCTCCCGCCTTGCCCAGGCTGAGGGCGGGCGGCTCAGAGGGAGTCCTGGAGGTAGAAGACGTAAAACCACACTGCTAGGAGCAAGATGAGCAGCTGCTCAATGCTCACAGAGTAGCCCACCCCCTGCCAGTTAGGCCGCAGGGCCCTGCTGCACCTGGGCCTGGGGGCTGCACCTCAAGCCTCCCCAGCTTCCTCCTGTGGGTCTCCAGCTTGCGGCTGCTCAGTGGCTACGTGCCTTTTCATTCCCCAGGAACCGACCCTGTGCCGGTGCAGCCTGGGTGGCTGTAAGTAGGTCTGCAGACAAAGGGACCTGCCCCTGGGGAAAACTGCCTGCCAGGCCACTGCTCACCTCCTGCCTGCGGCATTGTGATGCGGGCTGGCGGCCACTGTGATGACCGCTGGGCGGGGTGGGGCTGCCTCAGGCTGGCCCCCTCCTGTAGAGCTGGCCCCTCTGCCCACTCAGATCGCTGCCCAGCCTTCCTCAGCCTGCTCTGGCCTCGGCAGGCTCTCCCAGTGCTAGGAGGCAGAATGCCTGGGTTGGGAATTAGCTGAAGATGCACTGCTCCATATGGTAACCTCATGTGGTGTGAGGTGTCATGTGGCTATTTAATTTAAAATAAAAAACTCCTTTCCTCTCACCAGCCACATTTCAAATACTTAAGGGACACATGTGCTAGTAGCTATTCTATTGGACAACACAGATACAAACTATTTCCCTTGGTGTGGCTCAGTTGGTTGAGTGTCTTCCCGCAAAGCGAAAGGTGGCGGGTTTGATTGTCAGGTCAGGGCACAGGCCTCGATCTGGGTGCATAGGAGAGGCAACTGACTGATGCTGCCCTTCCTTCCCCTCTCTCTTAAATGAATTAAGAATTTAGTTAAATAGTTCTGTTGGACAGTGCTGGGCCAAAGTAGGAACTTGGTGAGACTGGCCCTTGGTATTTATTTCCCTTACGAACACAGGCTCTTACGAACCTGTGACCTGGTGGAGGCCATTATCACCCCATTTCACCTTACGGGGAATGCATTGTCTCTCTTTCAAAGAGGTGCCGTGGCCCAGAGGGGTGACAGGTCACCAGGCTGGCACAGGAATGAGGTTAGAGAGGAAGACGCAGCCTTAAGACGACTGGTAAGATTTTTCATTAAGGTTTGCACCAATAGCAACATGATACTCCCTGTCTCAACACTATTAGGAGGTAACCAGATAAATAGTTTGGCTCTTTTCCAGTATTATTTTATAAGGGGAAAAAATGTGTGTGTATGTACTGTGTGGTTCTGTTGCCTGCTAGTTCCCTTACCATTTAATGAGCATTTTATTAGGTGCTACATTTATTATAAAGATCATTTTAAAGAGAAAGCCAGAATAATGAGGAAAAACCTGAAAATGAATACTTTGGATTGGGGACAGCTAGAACTAACTCATGAATACACAGAACAAGGAAACAAAACTTCAGAAACAGGTCCAACTGCATATGGATATTCAGTGTACTACACCAGGGTGTTGGCAATGAACAGGGGAAGAACTTTCAAAAAGTGGTGCAGGAGTCACTGGCAGAATGAAACCTTCAAAGAACTAGAAGAAATTGGAGAAGAAGGGAATTCCTAGGAGTGAGGAAAACTTCCCTGACCCAAAACCCACATACATTAAGGCAAAAATATTGATAAATTTGACTGTGTACAAATTAAAAACAAAAAACCCTATTTAATAGAAAAAAAGGTCACCATTAGCAAAGCAAAAACATAAATTCCAAGCCGAGAAAGTATTTTGTCACCTGTTTTACAGCAGTTAATATCCCTAATATACAGCTCCTATATATAAGAAAGATGGCCCTGGCTGGTAGCACAGTGGGTAAGGCGCCGGCCTGAAAACCCAAAGGTCTCTGGTTCAATTCCCAGTCAGGGCACATAATCAGGTTGCAAGCCAGGTCCGTAGCTGGAGGCAGGTGAAAGGCAACCATACATTGATGCTTCTCCCTTTCTGCCTCCCTCCCTGCCCTTCTCTCTAAAAAGTAATAAATAAAATCTTCAAAAAATAAAGACAAAGATGCTCCCTAAATAAAGGCTCAGCCAAGTTAACTTCATGTAAATGGATAAATCTGGTCAAAATGTCAATGGAAAAGTACCCGTCCTGTGCCGTCACTGAAAGAGGAGGGTGAGAAGGAGCAGGTAGGTGCAGGGCAGCTCCATCCGAAGAGGCTCTGGTCAGGCTCTGGCCAGGGTCATTGGGTGCTAGGGTCCTACCGGGTGTGGCTGCTGTACTGCAGATAGTGACCCCAGCAGTGTGACGAGACAGCAGAGGGAGATTCAGTTTGAAAGAAAAATTGGGGGTGGTCCTGGTGGGGCAGGAAGATGTGAGGGATGGACAGACTGGGGACAGTCCCAGGACAGTGTCAGGAAGCAGAGGCAAGAATAGGGAGGAAGACAGGCTATTGACCCTCTAAACCAACAGGGGGAGATGGGTTAGAACAGAGGGAGGGGAGAATCAGGGTGGGGAGACAGAGACGTGATTCCTGGTACCCTCCCCATGGGCCCAGGGCCCAGACACCAACTGTGACTCAGCTGATGAAATGCAACTCCATGGCTCATTAATTAGGAAGTCTGTAATTAGCCTGTCTCAGAAAGCAGGATCCTCCAGAGAGAGGCCCTCTCACCTGCCTTCCTCTCCCTCCCACCCAAAGGATGAGATCAGGCTGGGGGGAGCTAGCCCCTGGGAACGAGGAAGGGCCAGAAGCACGGATTCCAGGGCAAATGAGATGCTGGAGCACGCGTGTACGCATGAGAAGGCCTTGCTAAATTGACCTTCCATAATGAGCCCACGGAAATGATGGTAAGCGCTGCAAACCTTCAAAGTTTCCTCATTGGAAAACATGGGGGGTAGGCTGGGGCGCAGCCTGACTGCACCCGTCAAGCCTGGTCTATGAAACCGTGCAGGTGAGTTTGAGGGTGGCTCGGAGCTAAAGAAACGGAGTCAGGGACCAACGTGGCATTTCACACTGCGATGCTACTTAGCAGCACTTGTTAAAATTCCCCGTTTTCCTCCCATCTAACTCCTACATTGCTTTCCTACAGCTCTCCCGCACCTCTTGCGAAGCTCCTGGGGAAACCTGTCCCCAAAGTTTGTCTTTTCTTCTGACACCACTGTGACTAGTCTAAATGATCCGTTGCCAATTATTTGACACTCATTCCATCCAAAGGGGCTCTCTGTTCCTTCTCTTGACTCTGGATGGGCTTGTGGTACCTTAGACACTTCAAGGGCAGCAGCACTGCCGCTAAGTGATTTTTGAGGCTGTCATAAAATAACCACATGACTTCTGACTCATTTCCTGGAACTTGCAAGAAGTCCCACTATCCCAAGCTGTGAAAAGCCACACAGAGAGGCTGCAGGTAGACCAGGAGCTCTAGCTGGCCTTCCCAGCCCAGGAGCCCAGAAGGTGAGTCAAGAAGTCTCCAGATGATTTCAGGCCTGGCCCCTGTTGCTCAGTAGATTGAGCACTGGCCTGGGAACCAAAAGGTCACAGGTTTGATTCCCGGTCAGGGCACATGCCCAGGCTGGGCCAGGTCCCAAGTTGGGGGTGCTCAAGGGGCAAGCAAATTGATTGGCGGATATTTCTCTCCCACATCAATGTTTCTCTTTCTCTGTACCTCCCTCCCATCCCTTCTCTCTAAAAATAAATAAATAAAATCTTTTAAAAGAAAAAAAGAAGGTGTCCAGATAATTCCAGCCCCTAGCCATTCACTGTTTTCCATGGAGGCCCCAGACATTGAGGAGCAGAGAAAAGGTGTCCTTGCTGTGCCCTATTTGGACTCCAGGCCTTCAGAATCGACAAACGTAATAAAATAGTGGTTGGTGTGTGTGCTGAATTTTGGACTTGTTTGTTACACAGCAAGTAGTAACTAGAACAACTGCAAAACCCTCCACAACGCTTAAAGGGGGTTCTCAGGGGAGGAACCTGGAGGGCAAAGCCAGAATCCTCTTAGCACAGAGGGGAGGGGAGAGGCTGACAATGCTCCTATGCTAATACTTTGTGTCCTGAGAAATATCTGACTGAAGGCAGCCACCACAGATAAGAGAAACTGAGGCTCAACCGAGCTGGCCAGAATGCTAACCCATTTACTGCAGACCCAGTGCGGGGCCCCTTGCGGGGTCCTGGGGTCACACTGATTAAAGCAAATCTGCTCAAGAGAGACAGAGCAACGTGAATCAAGCATTTCCAGGTCAACCACATGGACCTGTAGGCTAGAGGCGGGGGCAGGGAAAATGGGATTCTGGTTCTGATTTCAGACTAATATTTTAGGGGATATTTTTGGGGAGGGGCTTACTTCCACAGCATCCATTGTCCCTTCATAATAGCCCCCTGATAATACCACCCTGGATACAGTCTGAGGAAGCTTTACTCAGGTGATTAAGAGAAGGCCTCTGAGCCAAGCTAAGGTGAAGAGACAGCCCACCTTGGAATGGGAAACCTTGTGCAGGGACAGACTGATGGCACTTGAAGCCATCCCTAGAACAGATGCTCTTGATTCTGCCCATCACGCCCCAGATGCTACTGGTGTTGGCTGCTAACGATTTATCGCTGGCCTGTCCCTGGAGACTTACCCTCAGCCTATGGGAGCCACCTCACCAAGAAAATGCCTAGGAGCTTCCCTTTCCCCAACCTCTTGGATCAATGACTGAGCAATATGCAACTATATTCATATACATACAAATTAACCTTCTTGACCCTTGGACTCCGTGGTGCCACTCACACTCTGGGACTCTGGAATCGGGCTGAGGCTAGGGTCCAGCTGAAACCCCCTCTTTACCTGGTTTCTACCCCCTCACTCCTGGGAGCCTCCCTCATCACTGTGGGTACAAGAGTTTCAGTCTCAGGCACTGCTCCTGGGGGATCTGACACATGCACTTCTTAAAACTTTATGGGTTCCTGTTTTGTGGCCTTCGGGAACCACAGTTTCCAAGCCTGGTTCTCAAGCCTTCCCTTAAATTGTGAGCTCTCAATAGCCTTCTAGTAAATTCCTTCTGCTCAGATTTTCCAAAGCAGTACAGAACCAGGACCAAGGGATGGATACCAGACTCTCAAGAATATGGGGGTCATGTAGCATCATCCAGGAAGGGCCAGGAGGCAGTGAAATTGATGTTCATCTTCTAGTTTGGCCCCAGGTCCTATGGCAGTCATGAATAAAGCAGTTGAGTTGTTGTGGCTATGGGCCTCCCAAGGGCCCAGTCATGTTTAAGACCCAAACAAAAAATGTCCTGGTCCCTTGCCTTAGAGGCCTGTTCTGGCCCTCCTTAGGGTGAGGCCAGGTGACGTGCCCACCCAGAATCTGTGGCCTGTCGACTGTGGCAGGGAACACCCTGCCTAACTTTCCCATGACTATTTCTATGGTTGGAAGGGTCCTCTTCCTTGAGTCTGCGCCCCAGGTAGACCACACTCAGGTGTGCAAATGTGCTTTTGTGGTGTGGAAGGAGACAGCCTGTAGTGCGGAGAGGCAGCACAAGCAGAGTCTAAACCTGCAGCCTGGAATGTCCACACCCCTTGGCATGTGGGACAGAACAACGCTGAGGGTCCCCCCAAGCTGCCAAGTTCTACTGCAAAACTCTGAAGAGCATGAGAATTCCAAACTTGAATCTGGGCTTTCGGGTCTTCATGAACATGTATTTGTCAAGGTAGGAGGAGGGAACAAGTTTTATTTAACAAGTTGTTAGCTTGATTTACAACTTCTAAACATGTGGTCAGAAGATTGTGGCGTAGGCAGACATG
Organism: Noctilio leporinus; assembly: GCA_004026585.1. NCBI lineage: Eukaryota > Metazoa > Chordata > Mammalia > Chiroptera > Noctilionidae > Noctilio > Noctilio leporinus. The sequence goes on along the minus strand of PVIW01001048.1, from coordinate 280,782 downwards.
GCTCACCTCTTCTCACAACCACATCAAAATTACAACTAAAACATAGAACAACCATCAGCCAGAACCATCAGACATTGAGTTGAATGGAAGCCTGACAACCGGAATTAAAGAAACCACATCCATCGAGACGGGTAGAGGGGTGCTGATGCGGAACTGGCTGGTCTCTCACCCACAAGTGGTGGATAAAAATTGAGGAGGGATATCTCAAGAGTGAGGAGTCCCAGTCCCACACCAGGACCCCAGTTCAGGGTTCCAGGGACAGGAAGATGGGTCCCCACAACTTCTGGCTGCAAAAACCAGCAGGGATTGAGTCTGTGGCAGAAACCAATGGAGTCCCAAGCAGTTCCTTTTAAAGAACCCACACATGACTCACCTGCTCAGACTTGCTCCCTCTGAGCTTCAGCACCAGGGTGGCAGCTTGAAAGGCACCAGTGGCGTACAGGGAGGAACTGAAGTGTCTGCCACCCAGGGGAGCGTTGTCCTCAGCCTGGCTGACACTGTTTGACCCACCTTGAATATCTCCAGAGACTCCGCCCCACCCAATTTCAGGGCCCACCTGAGCTTCTTTTCCACACAAATGGCTGCTCTTGGCTCCTGCTTCATAACTTCCTAAAACCTATCAAATAAGCAACAGCTGCCTCAGTGAGCTCCAGACCCAGTATTATCAGCAGACAGTTTAGATTCACAGGTTGGCTTCACATGAGAATCTCTAAGTAGCAGCCATCTCATATTGCTTTATACCTCAGGCAGGGTGGCCCAGGCCTGCACCACCCAGAAAACCCCAGGGCCAGCACACCCAGTGGACAGCTACAGACCATGCTGGAGCACCACCAGTCTGCCTTGCACAGCTGATCCCCCACGGAAGACAGAGATTGGTGATCAGTGGTCACAGCCACTCCTTACAGCTGACTGGCCTGGGTAAATCCCTCCCATTGGCCTGCTAACAGCAACTGAGGCTCAACTACAAGAGGAGGGTTTACTCAGCCCACATGAAGGGTGCACCTCAAGTACCCAGCTTGAGTTATAGGGGAGGCTGTGCCACCGGACACTACAGGACACCTACTACATTAGGCCACACTACCAAGACATGGAGTCAAAGCCACTCTACCTAATATACAGAAACAAATTGAGGACGCAAAGAAACATGGTCCACATAAAAGAACAAAACAAAGCCCTAGGAAAAGAACTAAATGAAGTGGAGATAGCCAATCTACCAGATGCAGAATTCAAAACACTTGTGATCAAGAGGCTTAAAAAAAAAATGAGTAGGCCACAAAATAGAGGAAGAAATGAGGTTATACAAAGTAAAAGAAAGACAAATATATAGGGAACCAATAGTGATGGGAAGGAAGACAGGATTCAAATCAACAACTTGGAACAAAAGGAAGAAATAAACACCCAGAACGGAAAGAAAAAACAAGAATGCTAAAAAATGAGAAGATTAGAAACTTCTGGAACTAGTTTAAATGTACCAACATTTGAATAATAGGGATGCCAGAAGGGGAAGAGGAAGAGCAAAAACTTAAAAACTTATTTGAAAAAAAAATGAAAGGAAATTTCATTAATTTGGAACAGGAAATAGACATACAAGCCCAGGAAGCACAGAGAGTCCCAAATAACTTGGACCCAGAGAGGACCACAACAAGACACATTATAATTTAAATTCTAAAGGTTAAAGAAAATCTTAAAAGCAGCAAGAAAAAAAGCAGAGAGTTAACTATAAAGGGGTTCCCATAAGACTTTCAGCTGATTTCTCAAAGGAAACTTTGCAAGCAAGAAGCTACTGGCAAGAAGTATTCCAAGTGATGAAAAGCAAGGACCTACAATCTGGTTTACTCTATCCAGCAAAGCTATCATTTAGAATGGAAGAGCAGATAAAGTGCTTCCCAGACATAGTAAAGCTAAAGGAGTTCATCAAAACCAAGCCATTATTATATGAAATATTAAAGGAATTTATTTAAGAAAAAGAAGGTAACAACTATGAACATTAAAATGACAACAAATTCACAACTATCAACAACAAAATCTAATAAATAAAAATAAAAACAAACTAAGCAAATAACCAGAACAGAGAAAGAATCATAGATATGGGGATCATTTGGAGGGTTTTCAGTTGGGAGAGGGAAGGAGGAGAAATGGTGCAGGGATCAAGAAGCACAATTGGTAGGAACAAAATAAACAGAGGGATGTTAAGAATAATATAGGAAAGGGAGAAGCCAAAGAACTTACATACATGACCATGGAGATGAACTAAGGGGGTAGGAATTGCTGGAGGGAAGAGGGGTACCAGGTGGAGGGGAGCAAAGGGAAAAAAGCTGGGATAATTGTCATAGCATAATCAATAAAATATACTTAAAATAAATAAAAACTAAAAAGGACAAGTGCTCAACCATGTGAAATGCTATGAGGGGATTACATAAAATGAGAACCAGACATGACCTTTGAATTTGACAATACGGAGGTAACCTATGACCTTGATCACAGGAGTTTCAGTGGATTGGTTTGGGCAGAAGGCTGAGTGGGGGAAGCTGAAAAGGAAATGTTCCCTCCTAAAAATGGCAGATGGGCCCTGGCTGGTAGCACAGTGGATAAGGCGCCGGCCTGCGAACCCAAAGGTCGCAGGTTCGATTCCCCAGCCAGGGCACAGAACAAGGTTGCAAACCAGGTCCCCAGTTAGGTCTGTGGCTGGAGGCAGGTGAAACGCAACCATACATTGATGTCTCTCTCTCCCTCTCTGCCTCTCTCCCTTCCCCTCTTTCTAAAAAATAATGAAATAAAATCTTAAAGAAAGAAAGAAAGAAAACAGTGGGTGTGGAGATGTGTGGGGAGGGAAAGGAAAGACTCTTGAAAAAACTAACTCCTTCTTTTCAAAATGACCGGTGAATTGAGATCCTGACCTGAGTGGGCGGGTAGGAGACTTAAGGGTGGAAAAGTAGTTTGGGGAAGGGAACATACAAGGGGAATGTGAAAGGGGGGTGGGGTTATCCACAGGGTCTGAGTGGCATCTGAGGGGATGTATTTCCAGTGCAGCCCGTTATCAGCCTTGGTGGGGATGGGAACACAAGAGCGCGGCAAAGAGTCTGACACACCAGTAGGAGATGCAAAGAAGTTTATTGCAAGAAAATGGAGAAAGGGAGGAAAGAGATGGCTCTAGGAATCAGCCCACCCTAAAGGAGTGGGGTTGTGCTTTTAAGCCAAAAAAGGGCACCTTTTACTATGGTTCCAGGGCCCTGGTCACTATGGTCAGAGTGCGGTGGAGCATAGCGTTCTGGCCACCACATTTACAGAGTTCTGCCAAGTGGGGTGCATCTGATTTCTATTGGCCCTTATTGGGGTGGCATCTAGCAGCTACTCCCTGACTGGCGGGGTCGTTGGAGAGTCCCCAGAAACCATATAGGATGTACCTACCTGCTTTGGTTTTCATTTTTGGTCCCCAAGAGAGAACCAACCGTTCGTGCTTTCTGCATTCTTAGCTTCCTCTGGCCTGGGTACAGCATATCCTGGTTCCCACATGACTGATATCCAGGTTCCCACCCCAGTCAGCACAGTTAATGAGACTTTTTCTGGCTCATGCAGGTTCTAAGAAGGTGGTATTGGGGGTAGCAGGCCTTCTGGCATCTGTGCAGTGGTGGTGTTTGGGGTAGTCCAGGGGCTCTGGTACGAAAGGCAAGTCATAGAATGATGATGCTGGTAGACATGACTGGTCTGCCCCAAGGCCTGAGTCCTTCAGGTAGTGTAGCACCCCCCATTTTTAGGCGGTAACTCAGACCTGATGCTCAGAGAGGGTCATGAGCTGCGCCTAGGCCACCCAGGTGGCCTAAGCCAGACCTCTGGCCTCATCCTTTGTCCTGTCCTCCAACCCACAGAGTCTCAGAAAGGCAACTTCTTTCCAAGTTATGAATAAAATGGGAATGTTTCCCCTGGGTTAACCTTGGCAGCTGCACTCTGGAAAGATTTCTTCAGCTGTTAATAAGAATAATGACATTAATAATACAGTACTTGTCATTAGCTTTACACTGGGACAGGCACCTCCCTAAAGCTCTTATATATTCCAGTGTTTCCGTCCCCACTGCAGCTCTCCGAGGTGGGTGCTAGGACCTGCTCTAGTTCGCACCAGGGGAAAGGGAGGCGCAGAGAGGACAGCAACCTGCCCATGTCATGATGTTCCCCGCAGCAGTGGTCAGATTGCAGCAGGCCATTGGGCTCCTGCCTTCTCACAGCCCCCAAGGGGATGCTCCTGAAAAGCTTGACTTTGGGTTCGGGGTGTGGAAGGCCCCTTCCTGGGACACTGGTCCCCTAATGACACTTGGTAGGGAGTAGGCAACCCTGTCCCCCAGAGCTTCTTTGCAGGATACTTGAAAGGAGGCCAAGAGCCCGGGGTCTGAAAAAGCCCAGGCCAGAAGGATACTCTGGTGGCCAAGACTGGCTGGGCCTATTTGGCTATGGCTCCCTCACCTTTTTGCCTCCAAAGTACCTATGCCCCACCCCCAACCCAGTCCTGAGATGGTGCCTGCCCTGGTCCCCATGAACTAGGATCACGGTAAGGGTAGGTATTGGGGCAGGCTGGCTGTCAGGTTCCATGGGGCTCTCCCCACACCTTTGACCCTCACTGGTTCCCCTACCTGCAGGTTCCTGCCTGGGAACATGCCAAAAAGCTGCCTCCAAGGCCCCTGTTCTCCGAGTCTCTGGACTCCGTTCTGGGCATGCGCATGGAAGGTTCCCAGCTTCCCACCCACCTGTGGGAACGGTAGGTCCCCTGTACCTAGCCCCCTGCCTCCATCACTGTGGCTGCCTGGCCCGCGGGCTACAGGCAGCTACCTCATTTCTTGGTGCAGCCAGGACAAAGACCTCCCTTCACACCACCTCGAGTGCATGCTGGTCTTGGTCACCTGTCCTCTCACAGGGCCAACCCTCCCGATGGGGTTCTGCACACCAGCAGCTCCTTCTCTAACACTCCCGGGCCGGGTGGAACCCTGTTCCTTGCACCTCAGACCCTTGGGTTCCACTCACTCCCTTTGCAGGGGGCTATACGGGGAGAAGGGGCCCAGAGACCCCTAGAAAGTTTAGAGACAGTCCCACTTGGCCCCCATCTGTCTCTGTTCCCAAATCCGGAGATCTGCAATCACAGTCTCAGCAGCTCCTGCCACACGGTGGCCACACCGCTGCTGCCGGTGACAGTTGTGAGGCCGGCACCCCTCCCCCGTCATCCCCTGCACAGACAGGCCCACGTGTGTCCCCAGGCGCCTGAATCACTGCTGACGGCTTGGGACCTGGTGGTCATGGGCTCCTGGGGAGCCACTGGGGAGGGGGGGGTGGCGGCCACGTCACCTCAGAGGAAACACCTGTGGCCATAAATAGGTGGCCAGGGAAGGCAGCACCGCACAGCCTGCAGCGCAGCACCACACGCTGTGCCCACCTGCACCAGGATGCCCGAGGCCACGCTGCCCGCCTGCTTCCTTGGCCTGCTGGCCTTCACCTCTGCCTGCTTCTTCCAGAACTGCCCGAGGGGTGGCAAGAGGGCCCTGTTCGACCTGGAGCTGAGACAGGTATGACGGCGGCTTATCTCAGGGCTGTGGGGAAGGGGCAGAGCCCCAGGCTGGCACCACGGTGCCGGAGCTGGGAAAGAAATGTCCTGTTGGGGGACAGGCAGGGTTTAGGGGAGTGCCCAGCAGAAGCAGCAGGGCTTGGAGCAGGTGGGCGGAGGGGCCCAGGCTGCCAGGCAGGATAGGATAGGCTGAAAAGCTTCCAGGACACTGTCCCAGTCCATACAGGGATGCAGGAAAGAGAGGCTTCCCCAATAGCTGGGCTTGGGGCTGGATCAGGGAGAACTGGGCAGCAAGGCCCCCTGGGTACCCCTGAAGGCCTCTCCCCCGCTGGGCCGGAGCAGTAGGGGCCCTGTACCTCCCTGCATGACGTCTTCCCCACCCGGCTCCCAGGGCTCCTAGCCACAGGTCCTGGCCTCCACACAGGCCCTGGACATTGTCTGAGCTCAAGTGGGAGGGGGGTGCCACCTGAGCATCCTATAAGGGCGTTCTGCTAGCCACCTAGCCCACTTCTCTCCTGCTCCGTCTGCATCAGAGCTGAAGGAAACCCAGTCACCACGCTCAGTCTCAGTTCTGCTCAACTTTGAGCTTCTGAATAACTAGAGTGAGTAGGTGAGCAGACTACAGATTACCCTTCACCCTGCTTGGTGCCTGTGGGATCTGGGTCTTCCAGGATCCTCCTGCTCTTTTCTGGGGCTCAGGCCCTTGTCACCTACCTGGTTAGTGCACGGACAGGTGAGCCGAGACCCACCAGCTTGGGGTGGGTGGAGGGGGCTGAT